>CM055825.1:38607313-38727168 GCA_029582265.1 Zoroaster sp. YZ-2022
TAATGCATTACAGTATAAGAAATAGTCATTTCCAAGCACATTCAAAAGTTGATATGCATGGGAAAATGATGTGCACGTAAAGTTGATTTTAAGGTTAGATTACCTTGACAAGAATTGACTCCATCTCCTGCATAGCCAGGCTTGCACGTACAGATAAAGCTGCCTATTGTGTTGGTGCAGTCTGCATTCATGTGACAATTATGTGTCAGTTCAGAATCTGTACATTCATTAATATCTGTACAAAAAAAAAACATCAATTGAGACTATAATATGCAGCTAACATTTGTATAGCCATCAATATATTGAAACATGTAGTTAAATATCTATATGATCATATAATGTGAGAGTGAAAGATGATTTAGGTATCCACTCTGTGCAGAGGTTGTTCTTCCTTAGAAAACTCAGGAAATTTAATGTGGACAGAAATATTTTAACCTTGTTTTATAGATCAGTTGTGCAGAGTATTTTAACTTTTTGCATAATATGTAACTTTGGATCTTTATCACAACGCAATAAAGGTAAATTCGAACGGATAAGAAAAATGGCCCAACGCACCATTGGTGTCACCTTGCCAATCTATGACACGATCTATGAGGAAAGGTTACATTCTAAAGTCCGTGCAATAATTAGTGATCTAACCCATCCCCTTTTCGATTGTTATGTTTTAACCCGTTCTGGAATTAGATTCCGTGCACCACGAACAAACCTCTCTCGATTTAGACAGTCCTTCGTTCCAGTGTCCATTCACACACTAAATTCCTCCGTTAAGCGTTAATTTCTAGTATCGTTCGTTTTGCCTTGCTTATTTTAATTTAACTTTACTTACGTTTTTATGGTCGTTTTGTTTATTTTAATGTAATGTGAATAGCTACGGTAATTGTTCAAATTTAAAGAATTTTATCTAATTTAATGTAATATTTGTATATAATGTTTTAAGTGGATTTTTATGTCTTTTAAACCAATGGAAGCTAAATTTCTGTATTTTTTGAATGAGGACAATAAAACAACACACACTGTTGTGTCGCTATAAACACAAGAGTGAGCTGAAGTTACTCGGGCGTGAAATGAAGACAACACAAAGTACAAAAAGTAGACAACAGCTATTTCTTTATTTAGATTGACTGACCTTCACAAGTTACTCCATCGTCAGCAAATCTAAATCCTAAATTACACATACAGCTGTATCCTCCATCCATGTTGTTGTTAATACAGTAAACATTCATATCACAGTTATAAGTGTTTTCTGCACACTCATCAACATCTGTAACATCAAAGAAAATCATATTTTTGAAAAACACATATGAATATTTCATGTACACTGAACTCACAGACATACAAATCAACACAATTCCATTGTTTCTATGAACTTACCATTAACAGTTAGACTGTAACTGTTTGTTCTAGTGACAACTGAAGCAGATGGTCTTGGATGGATTTTGGCGGTACACACATAGTTACCACTATCTCTTGGATGTACATCGGTAACTATCCTTTCATACACTCCAGGCTGTTGGTCATCAGGACTTGGTGGGAATTCATCGCCATTAGGGTATGTTATCAACACATTATAACCAACCAGGTCAATAGGTAAGACATTCACATTACATATCAATCGTACATCATCTTCATCTACAGTGTCTGAGACAGGTCCATCACCATCACCTCGTGTCAGTGACACTTGTAGATCATCTAGAATAGGACATATCATAAAGCATCATTACAATAGAACTACATATGTGTGTAATAAACTGTAAACTAACATGAAGGTGGGGTAGGGTGGCACTAGTCATACAGAAGCATCATGAGATAGATAGTACACCTTGCAGTCGAGGGATCACTCAGATTGATTTGTTATAGACTAATCTGTTGACCAGTTCACTGGGCATCGCCATAACTGGTGGTGGTACCTACATTCTGCTTCAAGTGTTCGCTTACTATGCAATCCAGTGCTTCTTCAACCAATCTGAGCATTATATTTAACGAAACGCTTAGCATACCGCATATTTAAGAATGAGTGTGACGCGCGCGTGTAGTATGGTAACACCGGCGGAAAACAGTGGTCACTGGATTAGTCTATACATCAAATTATCAGAAAATTAACAAAAACGTTTTTTTTTTTTCAACACAGGCTTTCAAGTTCATGGATACAACATTCAGTAAATAATGTCAAATTGATACCAAGCAGAACTTAATTAAAATAACATTAAGATACTTACCTTTATCACATACAGCACTAGTGAAATTAGGTATTGGACCACAAGTACAGGCACCAGTCTCATTGTTGCATGTTCCATGTGATACACAGGAACATTCAAAGTCACAGTTTCGTCCATACTTTCCGTCATCACAAGCTAGGAAACAAATTAATTCAAGTTAAGAAAATGAGTCAATGAGGTTAAATTTTAAAACAATCATATGGCGAAAAAACGTCTCTGGTTTCTGGTCGGTCGGTTTCAAAATCGGTGGGGTGATGCGCTTTTCTTTTATTTATTTATTTATTTGTTATTTATTTATTTTTTGGGGGTAATGTTTTTTTTTTGGAGGCCAACCAGTGAAATACGTAATACATGTATACGCGGTTATTGCAACCAAGTACAATTTCCCATATACAATAGTCTGTGGGCTGGAGGGGTCTACCAACTTGACACATCTATGTTAATTTATATGTTGCTATGATGACGTCATTGGTTGCAATGGAATTAAACTACCTCCAGACGGCACTGTTTTTGGATGAAGATTATGCGCAAATGAATAAATGGTTAAAAGTATTTCTTATTTTTAGCCATTGTAGTACACTATAGGGATAATGTATCATTAATTTTTAACTGGATATGATATGATAACTCTAGTGTAAGAAAAAACAGGATAAATTTGAAAATATTGGGTTACGTTATCTCTGAAGATCAATGTTAAAGCCCCTATCGGCCCCTTGTTCAGCCAAGAATTTTTATCATATGGGGTAGGAGGGATTAAACAAACCTCCATTACTCCGTCATGATTTGACTTACATTCATAAAATTTGGTACATTTAATGTTCATGTATATGTGGTTTCGATGGAAACCTCTTCTGTGTTGTACTACATGTACTGGTTCATTGCTGACTAAGTCCTTTTCTGTAAGAAGCAGCTTCCTGTTTGAGATGGCGAGTCCACCTTTAAAAGGAAGCTGCATCCACCTTTTCAAGGAAGCCGCATTGTGGACTGGATCCAGGTTGTATGGGAGCACCAAATCAATATGTTGGAGTTATAAAACCTCCTGAAAGGGACTCCTGAAAGGATGCAGTATCCTCACAATGTCAGATAATACAACGGTGCACTGCGTCACTTGTTTCGCATATCCCAAAATGTGGCTTCCCCTAACATGGGGACTGCTTTGATGTCTGAGCCAAGGCATCTGCTTGTCAGCAATTCATCTGCCATGCAAACTCAGTGGCACACTTTTCGGGAAGGGTTATCCAGTGGTCACTCCGGCCTGGTTTTACGCACAGGAAATCATCAACCGGCTTGAAAGGGTTCAACATGGGCTATATGGTTCTCTCCAAACATGAATGTATTTCATCCGCAGATGTTCCATTCAAATGTGATCTTAGGTTCACTGCCTGCTTAGTGGATTCACTGCATCTTGCCTGTGGGGCTCTGTAGGCTGTATACCTCTTCTAGGGGTAGGTCGAAGGCAACCGGTGATGTTCAGGTTCCTGTCCACCACAGGAGTATGTTTGCTATTGCACCACACAGAAGAGCGGAATTCAGCAGAAATGTAAACAAAACTATATTGAAAGTGCATAGGGTGGCACATGGCTCTCCTAGTTCTGGCCATACAGCACAAGCTGGCATAAGCTAGACAAAAACCAGCACTGGCCGGCACAGGATGGTACAGGCCGGCACAAACTAATGACAGTGAACAAACTAATGAAGTAATCTGTTGGTGACACCTATGGATAAAAAGCATTAAGGCTCCTAATGGATACGGTGATCCCCGGAGTGCCTTTGTGCCGTCATTGTGCTGTATGCCCAGAACTAGGAGAGCCAGTGTCATCCTATGCACTTTCAATACAGTTTTTGTGTACATTTCTGCTGAATTATGTTCTCCTGTGTGGTGCAGTAGCAAACGTACTCCTGTGGCGACCAGGAGCCTGGACGATACCTGCGCAGTCACCAGGTGCCTTCGACCCACCCCTAGAATAGTACCCAGCCTACACAGCCGCACAGGAAAACAGTGAATCAAGCTGACTAATGAATTAAGCACAGTTTCATATTGATTTGGTGCTCCCATACAGCCTGGAATGAGGCTTTCTTGTAAATGTGGACTCACCATCCCAAACAGTATAAGCTTCTTCTTACAGACAAGGACCTAGTCAGCAATGAACCAGAAGATGTAGTACAACATAGAAGTTCCATGGAAACCATTGTCATTAAATGTACCAAATTTTATAAATGTAAGTCAAAGCATGCCGGAGTAATTGGAGGTTTGTTTAATCCCTCCCACCCCATATGCCAAGGATTCCTGGCTGAACAAGGGACCGATAGGGGCTTTCGTTTTTCTTTACATTGCAGTTGACACATCCTTTCCAAGTAAAACTTCATGATACTTTATCCCCATAGTGATAACTAGTGGACAACAATGGCTAAAAATAAGAAATAATTGTATCCATTATTTCATGTGCGCATGATATGCGCACTCTAAAGGTAGTTCCCATGACAACCAATGACATCATCTTGAATGTGAATGAACATTTATTGTGCAAAGTTTGATTAATGTAGGTCAAAGCATGTTCGAAAAAAATAATTATTCAATATGTTGTGATATGGACGTCCATCTAAGCTCAATACATCGGGGCTAAAAAGTGCACCAAGAGATAGAAAATCCCCAAAACTTCTAAGTTAACACATTTTTGTGGTTACATTAGACATAAACAAACCCATTTAAGGCATAAATTAATTAATTTTTTGTTCTTGGTGGCAACTATAAAAACTTAAAATCCCAATAATTAAAATATGCATAATATACGTGAAATTATAGCGCCCTCTAGCAGTTGTTTTCATGAGAACCGATGACGTCATCGTGACGACATATGACAACATTAACTGTACTAAGTTACATGATAATAGGTGAAGGCATGATGGAGTAATGGCGAGATGTTTGATCTTCTTCTACCCCTAGTGCTAAGAATTATCAGTGTAAGCTCATTATAAGGACAAACAAATAGTGGGCTAGAACAGATAGTGCAACCGAAAATGTTCAATGTTAACATCTTTTTTTCGTGTTTAGGACATCCAAAGGAACAAAAAATATCGGTGGCGGTGGGTTATGGGGGTGCACGGTAGACCCCTCCAGCCCATAGACTACAAAGTATGGTGGCTAAGAGAGGCCTCACAAAAATGTTCATACCCTTATGTGAAAAAGTCGTTTAAAACACAACACGGCAGAATTCCAATCAATCCAGCAATTGTGGCTGCAATTGGACATCGTTTCATAGCCAAAAGAAACCTGAGACTTTGTTTGGGCTAACAGAAACAATATCAAGTATGATTTTACTTTATTATGACACCGAACTATAGAATATGTCTACATCATTGGGTTTGTCATCACCTGTGTGTATATTCATCATCCAAAATCCCCCATAACACTGTACAGACAAACACGGGCAGGCTTGCCCCAGTACCTATGTATTTAAACAAACACTGGCAGACTTTCCCCCAGTACCCATGTAATCAACCTGTGCCCAACCTGTACCCAGTTATTACAAATAAACAAACAGACACAGGCAGTGTGGACGTTTTCACTACTGTAGAGGGTGGTTTTCATTGGGATGAGGATAACTCCCTGGAAACCTGGGCTTTAGACAGTAAATAGAGAAGAAAATAAAAGGTTATAATTATATCGATCAATATTTTTTCTTTTGGTTTTAAAAACTGTGGGACTTCTAAGTATTTTTTAACGATTTTTGAATATTTTGTGTTTAGCACTGTTTACTATGGAAGTTTATTTAGTGGGGTGCACCCTCAGGAGAATGGGAATAGCTGCCACCGCCATCCCAACCTACCCACACTAGTCGGTTGGTGCTCTGGGAACCAAAGCATGGTCGGAAGAACAGAGGAGGTCAGAGGGCAAGCTTCATAGGCATGCTCAAATGCGATGCCGGAGCAGAAACTGTGGAAGAGTTGGCCGGGTGCATGCAGGGCCGCGGGCGACCAAGTAGTACAAACTATGGGCGCGCTTGCCCATCACATTATTACTCGGGATACACAAAAACACAAACAGCTTGCCACGCCAAGCATAGGCTGATCAGAGAGGAGAAACTCCTCCTACGAATTAATGATTGACAAGGTAAAAAGTACACAAAAACCGTAAATGCATAGTGAGATTCCACGGCTTAAACCGAAGCGTTGGTTGAAGCATAGAGAAAGGATTAGAGAAGGAGTTACAACTAAGTCACTTCAAAGCTAAAGGGGAATACGTTCGTCGCCGCGCTGATAAAACTTGCGGTTTTAACACTGCCATGCGACCGCAACATTCTTTGGTCCCGGCTTAGCGCCCATGCCTAGCCTAGCCGAGCTAAAAATGGTTACACGCAAGCGCATTATCAATGTTTATGCTTTGAAAATGGCTTCCAAGTACAGAACTGTTACGGAAGACATGACAGAAAACGATAATTTTAGCGATTTTGAGGAGGATCTTTACCATTTTGATCGAAACTTGAATAAACGAGTTAATACAGGTGACGACTGGGAAAATGACGGCCGTGTACGGCGTGCGATTTTTTTTCCCTGCAAACGAGAATTGCCATCCCACAATATTTCAGCCAATCACATGGCACGTTTTTTAAGATGACGTAGGATATTATTAACATATACATGATGCAGTCTAGGCACACTGATCAGTAAGTGCGCGCGCGCATTATTATATTTTATTATTTACTATATTTTATTATATATTTTATTATTAGTAGGGGGTATTAACCCAATTTTTTTTAGATGCCCCCCTCAAAATATGTACCAACCTATAAGAAACAAGGAAAAAATACTCAAAAAATCATTTGAGAGCGTTAACCCCCCTGTACATGCCCCCTGAAGATTTGTTTTTGTGAAACGGCATGGCATCCTGACTTCTTGTGCAGATTACCTGTATACCGTCGTTGGGGCACCCGTCTATTTTGTTTGAAACACAGTGATAGGGAAGCAATGAAGAGAACATCACTTCAGCAATTAATTTAAAGTACTTTCTCATGTTTACCTGTTGAAATTTTAGCATACTATTCCATGACAACCTTTCAATTGCCTTATGAAACAAAAAATCTGATTAAAAAGTAACATTTATATGAATAAAACACAGTGTTCCCGTGGGTTTATATGGATTGCAACTGAAGATTTTATTTCATTATTGTATCAAACTTATTTTATCCTGGAATAATATAAAATTTATATTTGCTTTTAACATTCTTCTAGAAAAGAATAAATTAATAAAACAGTATGAATGTAAAAAAGTAGTTATTGGCCTCAGTTATGTTTTGAACCTAGCAAGTTCTTTCTCAGAGAAAGAACCCGCTAGGTTTGAGATGTAAGGCCAGTAACTATTATTTTGCATACAATTTATATACAACGCGTCCTTTAGGTTGGTAAGCAGTTTGCAACAGCCAATTCTCTATTTATAAAATAGTACAAAAATATATTTATACATCTAACTAACATTAACAACATATTTCATGGCTTAGCAGGGATTTTGGATTGTATAATGCCAAAATGTATTTCTGTAAATGATACAGTAGATCTAATGCTCTTGAACAAGTTCTGCTAGTATGTAGATGTGAAGCATCATCTTTAGATATAGTAAGATTTGTGATGACTGATGACATATTGAAATAATCTCTTTTGAGTAGTAAGGGTTCTGAGAAGAACCTTTGGTTAACTCAACATTTCAATCTGTATGCTTTGATCATCTTCAAGGAGAATGTGGAATGCTGGTGCAGGAGGGGCTTAAGTAGCTCAGTGGAGGAGTCCTGATCACTAGATGTAGCTGTAGCTATTACCTTAAACAATTAAATACATTTATAATTAATTATGTGTGAAATAACAAGTCAAATGTATTATTACACAATTTATTTATAGAAAGTGAAAGATAATATTGTAAAAATTTTTTTTTTAAATGTGCTTAAATATCAGCCACACACCATCCCTTAAAAACATTCAAATAATAAATCCCATATCCCACTATTTTATTTTAAGCTAGGATTCAACTGCAAAGGTTCAGGGGTTACACAGTTGTAAACCTTCAATTTATTTGGGAACTACCAACTTTGTATTCTCTTTCACTTACTATTACTATTATATCATCGTGATTGTACAAACTATACTATTTCTATGACAGTAACAAGTGGGTTAATATTTCATGTTTCAGATGATAACAAGTCCCAGGCATGTCATATGCAATGTTCCCAAGTTAACTCCCATGGAAATTTCTTGCAGTAATACTTGTACTTGTACTGAGTGAGTTGTAGGTGCATGGTGAATAATATTATTATTAAAAACAAACTTACCCAACTAAGGTCACAGATAATAACTTCTGTCACTGCCCAACTTTGCCAGCAAACAATCCTTTTAGATGATATGATGTATATACATTTACTAACCTAAATATATAATTGTCTTAATTGAGTTAAAACCCATCAACCATGTCAACAAACAACGAACAGCTGATTAGTAACCATAGATTATATGTGTGGTACATAATCACATACACAGTCTGGTAACCACCATTATGTATGTCTCTATAGTGCATATGGAGTCAGGGAACCTTTACGTTAAACTGACAACAGAGGGCGCCCTTCAAGCAAAACTTTCAGGGGGCATGTACAGGGGGGTTAGAAATATCAAATTTTTATTTTAATGATTTATTCTTGTTTCTAATAGGCCTGTACATGTTTTGAGCGGGGCAGAATATAAAAAAGTCAAAAAAGTGAAATGATACCCTAACAGTAGTACATATACGTGTACAGTGTACAGTAAGTATGAACTTCTTGCAGCTAGATTCATAGTAACTAGTGCGTAGTCAACTCAGCGCAATGTAATCCAAATGTAATAATGCATGTACTGATCGAGTTGAAATAACTTAGTGGTACCATAGGCTATGCATATAGGCTTTCTATATGGTGGTACTGAGTTGAAATAATTGTACGTTTTATATGCTGATGCCTCTTTTTACAACAAGCTATTTAACGCAGAACCATACCCTAAATTCATGGGCACACAATAATGTAATTATATGGGGGGTGGAAGCTAGATGAAAGATATTTAAAAGCAAACAGGACACAAACAAATTGTACAAATCAGATTATTCTATTTTTATATAAACTTGTTTAAAACATCAACCATTATGTTTTTTGTCTATATTTTCAGTATAACTATTTTTTCCAAATAAATTTGTAAAGTTTATGAGACAAACTGAATTTCACATAATAAATACAAACAACCTGAACGTATTTTTTTCACTATTGCTGAAGCTTTCATTAGGCTGGAGTTGCATAAAAAATACATTCCTAACATAATTTTGTTTTTATAAGTTTCGAGGCTTTGCATGGTGGAATATCGATATCGTTTCGGTTTGCGGTAACACCACGGTGTTTATCTCAACTAATGCGAAGCTGAGGTACAGGTTCTGAAAAGAACCTTATCGCACAACTCGTATCTCAACCTTCGTTAAGTGAGGAAGGTTCAAGGGAGAACCAATTTCGGGCAACTCGTTTTTCTCTACTGTCACTAAGTGAGAAATATAGTTCCGAGAGAACCATGGGGACTTCACGG
Source organism: Zoroaster sp. YZ-2022 (assembly GCA_029582265.1). Classification (NCBI taxonomy): domain Eukaryota; kingdom Metazoa; phylum Echinodermata; class Asteroidea; order Forcipulatida; family Zoroasteridae; genus Zoroaster; species Zoroaster sp. YZ-2022. Next base: position 38,617,111 of record CM055825.1, read on the forward strand.
GTTATTCTCAACAATGGGATCCCCGATATCCCCGGTCCTAGCAAACATCTTCATGGACGATTTCGAACAGAAAGCCCTCACGACAGCACGATACCAACCCAAACTATGGCTTCGATACATAGATGATACTTTCATCATAAGGCAGCATGGTTCCGACAAACTGAGTGACTTCCTCGGTCACCTCAACCAACAACATCCGAGCATTCAATTCACCATGGAAACTGAGACATCCGACTCGTTGTCTTTCCTTGATGTACTCATTTCCAAACGGGTTGATGGCTCACTTGGGCATTCGGTTTACAGAAAACCTACACACACAGACCGCTACCTAAATGCCCGGTCGTTCCACACACCATCCGTGAAATCCTCTGTAAATCGCACCCTACTTCGCAGGGCACACTATCAGTGATAAAGAGTACTTGCCATCCGAGTTGAAACATCTTAACGCCGTGTTAAGAGACAATGGGTACAGACCTGATAAACTTAAGTTCCTCCCGAATAGGAACGCTCCACGATCGTCTGACGCAACCGACAAACATATTGCCGTCCTACCGTACATTGGCCACACTTCACACAAAATTCAGCGTATCCTGAGGGAAGCTGACATTAAGGTCTACTACCCGACTCGAAACAAGTTGGAAACAAAGTTACACACCCACAAGGACAGACATGATCCCAGCCGTCAAGCTGGGGTTTACCGAATTCCTTGCACTTGTGGTAGAGTGTACATTTGCGAGACCGGCAGAGACCTTACGACCAGGCTCAATGAACACAAGGCCCACGGCCGCAGAGGGGAATATGACAAATCTGCGATCATCAAGCACTCCACCGATTTAGATCATGTCATTGACTGGCAGAAGGCAGAGATCATATCCCCGGAGAAATTTAAATATATTCGGTTGAGCGACCAGGTGCGAATTAGAATATATTTGCTTTCTTCACGGTGCATGAGCAAGTACTTAAGTAGTGGGCAGTGTTGTAAGGTCTTCACTTCACGTTGGTACGGCACGAGTTCCACACCTTAAAAAATATCATGCAGTCGACACTTATTCTACACCTTATACACGACTCTGTTGCAACCAATAATGTCCAACAACGACCAACCAGCTACCAAGGAAGACATCAGGTCTATGCTATCCGAGTTTTCGCAAGTCTTTGATCGAAAACTAAGCAACACCAAAGCAGAGTTTTTGGATTTGCATTCCAAATCGACATCTTCGCTGACGCAGAAGTTGAAGGACGCAACAAAAGCTAAGTGGCGTAGAGAGGGAAATCAGAGGCAGTTTGAGTTTAACCTGCAAGTATCAATGAAGTGTAACATGTGTTATCAAATTAGGTTGATTGTGGATTTAAAAGCCCCAATTAAAATTTACCCTCCAACCTTCTTTAACCTTCATGTGTTTGTGCCGAATACACCAACACAAACGCATTCTGGTGTCCTGGTTGTTCTTTGTTACATGTATGCGTGTTTAGGGAAGAAATTTAAATATATTCGGTTGAGCGACCAGGTGCGAATTAGAATATATTTGCTTTCTTCACGGTGCATGAGCAAGTACTTAAGTAGTGGGCAGTGTTGTAAGGTCTTCACTTCACGTTGGTACGGCACGAGTTCCACACCTTAAAAAATATATAAATACTAATTTATACAAAATTATATATAATGATGGCAATTGGGTTTCATAATCCTCTTACACAGAGAAGTTAGAGATACCATTCAGTCAGCTCTTGAGAAAGCAGATGACTGCAGCGACTCGGCTCAGCTGGATCTACAAGCCGATTTGAAGAAAGCAGTCGCACTTATAGATAGACGTCAGAAATTGATCAGATTGGCAGATTCTAGTACTTACGGCTGGGCCACAGTCTCCGAGTACGAGGCACATCAGCTAGCAGATGATGATGATGATGACGATCAGAAAATCAACAGAGCGGAGAACAGGGCTGGAAGGAAGATCAAGCAAAAGAAAGTGGCCGCATCGACATCAGCTCAGCAACAGAAGCGGTTTAAGTGGGATAACAGCGGGAACATGGAGCCCGCTGGTAGTAGCGGTAGTTCTTTTCGTCGCTCACGTCAATTTCCCCCATATGATACCAGTCTCAACAGAGTTAGAGGAGGAGCATGCTTCGTGTGTGGCAGCTTCACTCACTGGAAGGCGACATGCCCAACCAGATTCAATTTCCTCAAGCCATCAACCGCAGTCGCAGGAACGTCAGGCCATTAAAGTTAAGTCTGTTGAAGATTGTGATATAGAAAATACAGATTTTCACCCTCAATATGTAGTTGATAACTATTTTGAATATGAACAAAATGCAGAGCTAAGTATCAAAGTTGCAGGCAGGTTGAGAGATCATAGTTCATTTTGGCGGTCTATTTCTGCACCTGATTTTATATTAAAAGTTGTGGAACAAGGTTATATATTACCTCTTCATTCTGAGCCCCCGGCTATGCTTAGCAAAAACAACAAATCGTCCTTGAATCATAAAGAATTTGTCATCAAAGCTATTCTAGATTTACTTAAATTAGGTACTATAGAGGTGACAAAGGTCAGACCCAAGGTTGTTAGTCCTCTAACAGTATCAGTTCAGAGTAACGAAAAGAAACGTCTGATCTTGGACCTGAGGTTACTTAACGAATATTTGGAGAAAGTGTCCGTAAAATATGAAGACATGCGCACTGCGCTCATGTTTTTACGAAAGGGTGGTTATGTTTTCAAGTTTGATCTCAAATCAGGTTATCACCATGTTGACGTATGGCCAGAACATGTGAAGTACTTGGGTTTCGCATGGGAAGTTCAAGGAGTGCAGTCATTCTATAGGTTCAAACAGCTTCCCTTCGGCCTGTCTTCTGCACCGTTTATATTTACAAAACTCATGAGACCGCTAGTAAAAAAGTGGCGGGGTGAAGGTAAATCAATATTAGTTTACCTAGACGATGGTTTAGGTTTTGCACCTACCTTATCAGAAGCGTTATTAGCCAGTAAACAGGTGAAAGAAGATATTATCCGCTCAGGTTTTATTCCTAATGTTCAAAAGAGTGTTTGGACACCAGCAAAGTCGGCAGTATGGTTAGGTTATGAAATAAATTTAGAATCGGGGGTTTTCTGTGTACCACAGAGATGCATTTTGAGCATAAAACAAGAAATCCAATCAATCAGTTCAGGTATAACGACAGCAAGGTCTCTGGCCAGACTTGTAGGTAAAATAATGTCAACCAATTTGGTAACGGGCAATGTGTCTAATGTAATGACCAAATATTTGCATTTGTGCATTGAATCTAGGTTCGCGTGGGATTCAAAGGTAAGCATTTCAGCAGACGCAAAGAGTGAGCTGGACTTCTGGAGGAGGAACATAGATACAATGAATGTAGGTGCGATAGGAATTCGCAAGGAATGCTCTAAGATAGTTTACTCGGACGCAAGTTCCACAGGTTTTGGTGGGTATCTGGTAGATACAGGAGAAGAAACTGTTCAAGGTATGTGGGATGGCAATGACGCCAAAAAGAGCTCCACATGGAGAGAGCTTAAGGCGGTAGATTTAGTTCTCAAGTCTATTGTAACAAAATTGTCCTGCCGAAGGACTAAGTGGTTTACAGATAACCAGGCTGTTGCTAGAATAACAACCAGAGGCAGTATGAAGGAAGATTTACAGGAGATTGCTTTGAGTATTTGTAAGACATGTCTGTGTCATAATATTCACATCGAAATGGAATGGGTCCCAAGAACAAAAAACGAGAGAGCAGATAAACTTAGTAGAATTATTGATCAAGATGATTGGGCAGTCTCGGAACAAGTTTTTTTGTTTCTGGATAATCTATGGGGTCCACATTCTGTGGACAGATTTGACAGTTACTACAATAACAAAACCCCTCGATTCAATTCCCGGTATTGGAATCCAGGATGCGAAGAAATATACGCATTTACAGTTAACTGGAAAGATGAAAACAATTGGATTGTTCCCCCAATCTCTTTGATACCCAGAGTCCTTAAACATATGGAAAATACAAAGGTAGTTGGGACATTGATTTGTCCACGATGGTTTTCTGCGCCATATTGGCCAATGCTCTTCCCAGACGGTTATAATCCAATAAGAGCAGTGGTAGAAATTTATGAAATTCCAAGAGACAGCGGAATTTTTATTCCGGGTAGAGGAGGAAATATTGAATTTCTCGGCAATATTGTCAGAAGCAAAATTCTAGCACTGAGGTTGGATTTTACAGATACAAATAACATTTAAGGAAGTAACTTTAACATACATGTATATTTCGGTGTTTATGCATTTCACAGGTCATATTCGACACTGGCATATGGACAGAAAAGCGACAGGACATTTGCGACGATCTGAGAGATCTTGCTGAAGAGTTACCTCAAATTATCCTAAAGTCAAGAGCAGATTCCACAGTTAAGGCATATTCGTGCGCATTTAATAAGTGGTCTGAATGGGCAAAGAAATATGATATGAAATCTATTCAGGCAGACCCCTACCATATTTCATTGTATCTAGTTTTTCTCAGTAAGTCATGTCGTTCACCAGCCCCCATAATTAAAGCCATATCGGCTATTTCATGGGCTCACAAGACAGCTGGAGTTGATGATCCCACTCAATCGCCTACAGTTAAATATACTTCGGAAGGGCTCCGAAGATCACTTTCGATACCTAAACAGAAAAAAGAACCTGTAACCCCTTGTATATTAAGAGAGATGGTAGACTTGCATATTAAGCAACATTCAGACCTTACAGTAGCTAATCTAATGTCTATAAGGACAGTTGTAATGTGTCTTTTAGCTTACTCGGGTTTCCTCAGGTTTAATGAACTTTCATCCATACGGTTAGGTCACGTCACATTTAACGACCAAGGTTTAAAATTGTCTATTCCATCAAGCAAAACGGATATTTATCATGAAGGAAGGTCACTTGTTATAAGTAAATCTTATTCCAAATATTGCCCAGTTGAAATGCTTAAGACATATATATCACTTGCCAGGTCCAAAGTCCAGATTCATTTATATTCCGTAGCTTATCAAAAGTAAGAGAAGGCTACAAACTTAGAGAAACCAATCAGCCTATGTCGTATACCCGTGTCAGAGAAGTGGTATTAGATGCCCTTCGGCCGGTAGTGGATGATGTTTCCAAGTTTGGATTGCATAGTCTCAGGGCAGGGGGTGCCACGGTTGCCGCCCAATCGGGCGTTCCAGATAGATTATTTAAGAGACACGGACGGTGGAAGTCCGAGAATGCGAAAGACGGGTATGTCAACGATAGCGTCAGTGATATGTTATCAGTATCAAAATCACTTGGCTTGTGATTATTGTTTTACTACTATCGATATCGTAGCGTAAGGAAAATTGAGTAAAAAACCTAACAAGGAACATGTCCTGTCTGGGACTGGCTGTAACGCATGAATCAGACCTACGTTTCTCATCCTGTAGAAAAAGACAGGGTGAGTTTTTCGTAGTCGGCTTACAGCACTGTCTTGTTCAGTAATCTTGTTAAATTTTACATAATGTATTAATTTATTACAAATTAATGAGCCGAATGTTAATTTGTCAGAGTGTTTGTCAGACAGTCAGTCAATTGTGCCGAATACACCAACACAAACGCATTCTGGTGTCCTGGTTGTTCTTTGTTACATGTATGCGTGTTTAGGGAAGAAGCACGGGTACACCCGTCGTATCAGAGAGGCTATTGAGATTCATAAACATTGTCACACTAGTTCTAAAAATACTTCGTGACAATGCGTATCTCCTTATGGGCGACAAAATAAATAAAACACGATGGAAACAATTCTTTTATTCAATTAATTCAATTCAATTAATTTAACACAAATTACTATTTACAATTATTTACAAGAAACACTCAATTCGACTGAACATTTGGCTAGATGGTTGTGAAGTCTGTGAAATATCGGCCAGATAATAAAGTAATATTTCGCTTAAACAAATCAAACCATAAGCGGAGTATTTATGTGAAGCGTATTAGTCTACAGATAATTAAATTATTAAATTATTATTGTATGCCACCGGTAACTATGGCTTCAAGCGTCCGCAGGTGTCTCTATGGGGGTCGTCTGCCTTTCACTTTACACCGGATTCCTAGTGGGCACACGACGTCTTTAAGACGTCTTGTAGATGTCAAATGTCTTATTTTGGTCGTATATGCAAAACAAAACGACGTCTTTTAGTCGTCGGCACTGTAAAAAAAAAAATTCCTGGCACCTTAGCTGCCAGGTAAAGCACCGTAAATTTTAAGGCGGAAGTTTTACAAATTGTGCCATACATTTAACAGGATTTTTGTATGTATGGAACGCTGCATCTGCTATGGGATGGATCTGCAGATGCTGGAATTAATCAATGCAACTGTTTATTGTACACAATGTTTTTCACTTACCTACACGTACACGTAGTCCGGTTCTTTTTTCAACCACTCCTGATCCTCTCCAGTTACTAACGTACAGAACATGTATCCTTTATATATACTGTCTTTTCGAAACTCTTTTTAGTCATGGTGGCATGCAATTATAATCTATATTTCAATATTTTAAATTTTGAATGTACTTTTTTACATAAACATAGAAGAGAACATCAAAATCTTACCTTTTTAATCATAAAATTAACAGTAAATTATTTGAAAATGGCCTTAAATCACCCATTTTTACATATTTAAACATTGGAAATGATTCGAGCGCAAAGCTATGTCAAAGTAAGGTCAGATCATTTACATATTGGATATATCCCAGAGTGCAATGGGAGCGGCCATAATACGGGTTTCGGCCGTAAAACAATGAGAAAGGGATGATTACGGTAATTCACCGTAGAATTTTCGGTGTAAAATTACGGTCAAAAAAGACGTCGTTTAGTCGTCAGAAAAAGATGTCATTTTGTTTTGCATATTCGTCAATAATTTACGTCTATATAAGACGTCTTAAAGACGTCTTAAAGACGTCGTGTGCCCACTGGGATAGCAACCGTATAACAATGTCGTAAAGACGTCGTGTTTTGTTTGTTTTGTTTTGCTTTTTTTTTTTTGGGGGGGGGGGTTTCGGGTGGGGATGATTTTGCGGGTGAGGAGAAAGACGTCTTTAAGACGTCGTTTTTTTTGGCTACGGCCGCTGTAGCACACACGTCTTTAAGACGTCGTTTTTTGGTCACGACCGCTGCATTACACACGACTAGATAACGACCGTAAAACGACGTCTTTAAGACATCGTGTGCCCACTGGGTTGCTATAGTCCCTGCCGTCATCCAGTGGCGTAGCTGGCTATGTTCGCCGGGGCGGGCGAATCGGATCCCAGGGGGCCCACCAATCAATGACACCGACTTCTTAATTGTTATCCGGAAAAAGTGTTAGTGCTGCTATATACCTTCTACATGCATAAGCCATTGGATTTTGATTAATCGCGGGTTATAAAAAAATGACTGTACAGATTTTTAGGGCCCCCTCTTTACCTGGGGCCGTGGGCAACTACCCTTTTGCCGCTATGTAAAAGCGGCCCTGTATACAGGGCCGGATTTATAAGGGGGCAAAGGGGGCAATTGCCCCGGGCCCCCCTGCCAGAGGGCCCCAGACTAAGGACTTCCTTTATAATAAAAAAATGTAATAATTATAAAATTAGTTTTATATTTTTTTCGAAGAAATGCGGTTTATCATTCATTTTAGTTCATTTTTTATTTGTCATGTAATTTAATTTCTATGTCGAGGGGCCCCCGAACCTGAAGTGCCCCGGGCCCCTCAAGGTCTAAATCCAGCCCTGCCTGTATAGTCCTGCCTGCTGGTGGGCCCGTCAGTCAGTCCCATAAGCATGTGAAAAAAATTCGCATGTGTTAGGGGGGGCCCACTTATTCTGGAACTGGCGCCAGGGGGGCGGCCGCCCCCCTGCCCCCCCCCCCCGCTAGCTACGCCACTGCCGTCATCCAAACCAAGTGGAGATTCGGTCTCATGGGGTGTAATTGGACAAGGTACCAGCTTCGTCACCGGGGTAAACGGTCATCTACAATATGATAATTAACCAAGAAATCGTCCAAACATCTTTCCAATAACACTTCGTATTTACAAAGAACATCAACTAAACATCATTTCAAAGTCTTAGATCTGCACTCATTTTGTACAATCATCATCTTAAAGTTTATGAAAAACTGTTATAAAAGGGAAAACTTCGTTTTCTCAAGCAATTAGCGCAATTATTTAATTCAACATATTTAAATGATCAATCAAAACATACTGGTTTTAAACTTACGGTATAATTATAGCGATGTTGGTTCCAGGCTGTTGCGGAGTGGAATCTGGTCAGTGGAGTGGGCTTATTTAAATGATCAATCAAAACATACTGGTTTTAAACTTACGGTATAATTATAGCGATGTTGGTTCCAGGCTGTTGCGGAGTGGAATCTGGTCAGTGGAGTGGGCTTAATACTATTAAGTGGGCTTAATACTATTTGCCTCTGCCACGGGCTTGAACTGCGGGTTAGCCGGCCCTTAAAACCTACGGTGGCTGCACCCACTCGCCTGGTGGTTACGGGATCGACCTAACCTATCTTCACAACTTCTCCACTCCCTGACTAGTCACGTCTTGATTCGATCATCTTCATATGAGTTCTCCTTCTCTCTCACTATCTTACTTCCCTCAAAATCTCTATTATGGGCTTTCACCTGGATCTCACAAACGCCCAAAATTCACAAACGTTTACTAAAGTGACTATAACAAGTGACCCTATTATACCATGAACAAATTTATTTATTGACCCGTGAAAACCCTCCGACGAGGGAGGTACCCACAACTTTATCGAAACGCGGCACCTCTCCTCTTTTCAGTGGCACCCCTATCCCCTAGGGTATTAATTATATTAAAATTGTTATCTCTGCATTCCCCATTGATTTTTTACATCCAAATGACTTCCACACATACCCTGCTATTGTCTAGAATTATTTTCAACCCCCAGATGACAAGACGTTGGCATATCCCCTCCTCTTTTCAGTGGCACCCTAATTTACCTACTGTAAAAAACAGTAGGGCTCACGCGCCGCAGGTTGTAATTATATTAAACATTGTTCTCTGCATTCCCCATTGACTTTTTACATCCAAATGACTTCCACACATGGCCCTGCTATTGTCTAGTATTATTTTCAACCCCAGATGACACACAACGGCTGTGTAGTGTATCTCTCTCCTGTATGACCTTGCAAACAGCAAACAGCCGTACAGTTTATCTCTCCAGCATGTAACAGAACCCAGACACTCTGTCTGGAGGGTGGGGGATTATGCCTGGCACTGGCTGTCGCAAGACATCAAACAACACAGCCTGATGCTAAACAGATGGTTCCACTTATCAGAGGGTTAGATCTGTGTAGGTCTTTATGTTTACACAATGAATGGTTGATTTTGTGCACAGATATATGGCAGCAATTACTTTTCCAGCCCAGAAAAAAAACTACACAGCTCTGGGAACTGACACCCCTTCTAAGATATGTAGAATGGTCCACTTTAGGATATCAAAGACTCCCAGGCATCTGTGGCTTTTTTTCTGGGAAAAACAATGAAATAAATAAATTCTGCCAGTAGCAAGTGGAGGGCTACCTCCTCGACAGGTTAAATAACCAGCTTACACGCTAAAGGTGTCTTACCAATTCATCAGTAGATGCCCACTATAATTCTGTCAGCTCATGCTAACTCTGCCAGCTCATGCCACGCCAACTCTGTCAGCTTAGGCCAACTGCCTCATACGTTAGAAAGCAGCGCCTTATATAGCCGCTCGCCAGCCCTATCCGCAGTGCGCATCTACACGTCATAAGCGCAGTGACTCGCCCTAGCCAATCAGCGCGCACTAGGTGGAGCTTCGCTGCTGCACGCTATACACGCTGTCTAACTTCGCTGGCTGTACATGGCGCACGAAATCTACCGCTGTCGCGTCACAAAGCCTCCTGACAGGCCTGGAATGTCCCTATTTCAGAAAAGCCGACCAAATACAAAAATAAGCGACAGTGGGTCATGTTTAACTGTAAATAATTACAACAAGACACTTTTACAAAATGCTTAGCAAGGTTATGTAACAACTTACAAAAAGTACTTACTCTAATTTTATATCAAAAACTGTTACTGTTTTTATACCAAGGTTAACACACTTAGATTCGTTTTAGACAACTTTTTTTCCTAGGGCATTAAAATCAACAATAATTTCTCTTCTTTATTTTAAATTATAAAATACACAATCATTGGCTTTTATTATAGTACTGATTCCAACTTTGATCAAGGTGTTACGAGTTATAAAAAATGGAATACTTTAAACTTTTATCAAAAACTAACATGCATCAAAGGCTAACAAGGTCGGGCACTATCATGACACAGAATCGAAAGATTCCTAGTGCTCCTTTGACCTGTCCCTAACTTAGAGAACGCGAAAGTACAATCTATGAGTACGTCCTGGTAGTATGTCCTCTCTTTGGTTTCTCGGTGAATCATCACTCCATCTACCCAAGTACTCGTCTGTATATGCTCCACTATGGTGGCTAGTTTTGGCACTCGTGGTCGCTGTAGGTGTATCCTGGAGGTCGCTGGTGAAGACGGCATGCCGGTCGGACCAGATGGTCCAGCTGAAAAGGGTCTGGCCACAGCTGATGAAGGGGGTGTGGCCACGGCTGACGATGCCGGTGTCGTCATGACTGAAGACGGGGCTGGGGGTGTCATCATGACTGAAAGATTGTAGTCATGGCTGAAGACGGGGGTGTCATCATGACTGAAAGAGGGTCCTTGCTGCCTGGGGGTGACGACAGATCCTCCTCCTCAATATCGGTCACAACCTCCAATGGGGGCATGGACGTGGCAATGCTGAGAGTATCTTCCTCCCTCTCATCTACTGCTGCAGGTGACGCTGGTAGTGGGGATACAGGCTTTGGCATCCGGCCAAGGCCCCCAAACAAGATGTTGCTTTCATCACCAAGATTCTTTGGATGACCCAGATTGGCGTCATCCCGGCTGACTCTCCTCACCTCTGTCACATCCCGGCACCTCTGCTTCTCCCATCTGATGCCTGCTACCTCACAGACGTTTGCTGTATGTTCGGTCTTGTAGTGCTTCCTGATATTATCTCTGCGATTATCGGAGAAAGGGCATTGCCGACAATACAGAAATCTCGAGGGACCATGTGCGCTCTTCTTGTGCCGTAATAACACTCTGAGCTGATCAAACTCCCTGGGGGGCACTGAGAGCATTTGAACGCCATCTTGGACCACACTCTGTAAACAAACAAAAATATCAACAGGGTCAATCAACAACTCAGAGAATCATAATAATAATTAGCGGTATCTTAAGGGTAACGTATGTGCTCTCCTTGGGTATCGCCTATTCCCCACAGGAGATTCTGCTGCGCCCTGGTCTTTATCATGAGGTACACTGCTTTCGGTACCCTTATCATACAAGTCCCTCGCAACTACAATAGTCTCATTCCCCTCAACTGGGATCGCTTCCAGCCCGGTCCATGGAGCAATCGGGTCCCCACTGTATGGCTTCAACCTATCCACGTGTATCACGCGTGGCCTGGTGCCCCTTGACCTTTGGATGCGATACACTACATCCGACAACCTCTTAATCACTAAGTACGGCCCTTCCCATCTTAACTGAAGTTTAGGGCAAACCCCTCTCTTCTTCGCGGGGTACAACCACACAAACTCGTTCTCCCGGATACCCGGGTCCGTTGTCCTTCAGTCATAGTTCTTCTTTTGACGCCTCATACTCTTACCCAGACAGCCTTGCGCCCTATCGTGGGCCTTTTGAATCTGGTTCCTCAGATGCTCCGCATAATCGGTCTGCGTGTCCTTACTTGCAGTGGGATGTTCCACTGTCAAGTCTACCGGGAGAGTTATCTCCCGCCCCAACATCATCATGTTTGGGGATTCCCCGATACTCTCTTGGGGCGTACAGCGATATGCGCTCGTCGCAAATGGGAGATGCTTATCCCAATCACGCTAACCCTTAAGAGGATCAATCATTAGTGAAATGATGGTGATGAGCGTTTTGTTAAACCGCTCCACAAGGCCATCAGACTTAGGGTTGTATGCGGTTGTCCTTGTCTTGTTAATCCCAAGAATGCAACACATTTCTTGAAATACATGGGATTCGAAGTTCGTCCCCTGATCCGAATGGACCTCTCTAGGCACCCCGAACCGACACACAAATTCACAAACAAACTTAGCAGCGACCGTCTCTGCTCTTGCATCAGGAAGAGCATATGCCTCCATCCATCTGGTTCCATAGTCTCCAACCACCAGAATCCATTGTTTCCGTCTTCGACCAACCAAGTCCATAGCTACTCTGTCAACGGTGCCTCTAACTTGGTATTGTTGCAACGGCGCAGCCCGCCTCCTTGGATTGGGTTTTCTCCTTGCGCACTGGTCACACCGGCAAAGGCGAGCCCTACCATCCGCCGTTATGCCGGGCCAGTAATATCGCTGCTCCACGCTGGCCAAAGTCTTCTTCAACCTAAGATGGCCGCCGAGTTTCCCGCCATGCAGTTCGTCAACAAACTGATGCCTGTACTTCTCGGGGACCACTAATCTCCATCGGATGGAATTCCCATCATCCGATTCCCATCTATAGTGTAATACACCATCTTGGAGCAACAACTGGTCCCAGTAAGACCAATACGTCTTACTAGCTGGAGACATACGAGCTATATCTGCCCATGGAGGGCGCTCTTTCCCCTCCTTCTTGGCAGTCACTACCCAATTCATGGTCTCATCGGCCACCTGACTGTCTTTAAGTTCACGGTTGCCTAGCAACGGCTGTAAGACAGCTACCCTAGCAACTGGCCCATCCTCATCGCATGGTGTAATCTGCATTCGACCAGTTTCATCAATTACCACCACAGTGATTATACTGCTTACATGGCGGTCGTCTTGACAACGCATCAGCGTTTGTATGCTTTGCACCGGGACGGTGCTGTATCGTAAAGTCATATTCTGTCACTACTTCCATCCAGCGAGCGAGTTGACCCTGTGGATCTTTAGAGTTCATAAGCCATCGCAGGGTATGATCTGTTCGTACAGTCACATTTTGACCGTACAAGTATTGGCGGAAGTACCTGAGATAACACACTACTGCTAGCAACTCTCTGCGTGTGGTGCAATAGTTTCTCTCCGCCATGCTCAATTTCCGGCTTGCATAAGCAACAACCCTTTCGACACCATCGTGAACCTGAGACAGAACTGCCCCTATTCCATCTGCACTCGCATCTGTATCCAATAAGTACTCACCACCCGGTGATGGGTAGGCCAGTACCGGGGCTCTTGCCAACTCCTCCTTTAAAATGGAGAATGCCACCTGACAGCCATCATTCCAAATAAACTCCTTCGACTTTGACGTCAGCTCATGTAATGGACCGGCAATAGTTGCAAACCCCTTAATGAATCTGCGATAGTAGGAAGCGAGGCCGAGGAAACTCCTCACCTCCTTCACACACTTCGGAACCGGCCAATCAGCAACAGCTTTGATCTTTGCAGGATCTGTTGCTACGCCCTCAGTCGACACAACGTGCCCCAAGTATGTTACTGACCTCTGGAAGAGGTAACATTTGCTTGGTTTCAATTTAAGCCCAGCACTTCTCAGACGTTCAAACACTTTGCCAAGGCGTTCCAGCTCATCCTCAACCGTCTTACCAAAAACGATGACGTCATCAAGGTATACCAATAAGATCTCCCACTGCAACCCCTTCAAGACGTTCTCCATTAAGCGTTCAAATGTGGCAGGTGCATTAGCCAACCCAAATGGCATGACCTTCCAACGATACAGCCCGTTTCGTACCACGAACGTGGACTTCTGCTGAGCGTCCTCGTCCAGGGTTACCTGCCAGTAACCCGACGATAGGTCAAGGGTTGAAAACCACTGCGCACATCCTAGGGCATCCAATGTCTCATCAATTCTGGGAACAGGATATGCATCCCTTATAGTTACTGCATTTAAACCTCTGTAATCGATACACAGCCGTTTTGAACCGTCTTTCTTTTTTACCAGGACCACGTTTGCTGCCCATGGGCTGTCAGAAGCCTCTATCAAGCCTCTTTTCTGTAGGTCACTGACCTGGCGGTTGATTTCTTCTTGAGTACAGACAGGGTGTCTCCTAGGCCTCTGTTTTACCGGCCTAGCGCCCCCAGTGTCAATGCGGTGCTTAACTATATCAGTTTGGCCGATATCATCGTCGCTCCGACTAAAGACGTCCTGAAATGTAGTAAGACATTTCATCAATTTCATCTGATCATCCAGTTTCAAATTTGTTTTACTCTTCTCATATAAGTAACTCTCTAAGGTGACTAGGGGCGGGGTTTCAACCTGTACCGGCGAAACAACTGCAGCCGTAGTACCAACATGAAGGACACGTTTTTCCTTGTTGGGGTTAAGTACCCGGATGGGCACTACATCAATTGGCATATCAACAACGGACGTGGCCACAAGCAGACCTTTCTCACCAAGCTGTCCACCCAAAACAACCAGCTCCATCATCAAGGTACCCGTCACCCCTTTGCCTTGGCTGACAATCACTCCGGCTACAATAACCTCGTGGCCCGCCGGTATCTCCGTATCCTCGGCCACCACAACCCGGCCAACGAATGATTCACCCATACTCCCTGTGCACTTACTTCTCATTCCACCAACGCACAGCTCCATCCGTTGAAAATCCAAACTCCCATTGGTTGGCAATAACCAATCCATTCCCAGCATGGCGGGGATGTTTATGTCAGCAAATATACCCTTTATTGTATGCACAGTCTGCCCAATTTGCAATTCCACCTATGCTGAGCCATACACTTTCAATGGACTTCCATCCACCTGTCTTACCCCAGACCCGCAACTTTCCAACACGGGTCGCTGTTCCTTAGGTAACTGATAGTACACCATCAAACTAATTAACGTGTCAGTAGCCCCGGTATCAATCAACAAACGGAACTTGGTAGACCTAATTGATCCTTCCACGAACAACCCGTGGGACGGTCCCCTTTCAGGGACTGCAACATTATGAATTTCACTGCTATTATCCACCTGTCTTAGCTTCCCCTTTGTTCGCTACTGTGGACCCTGGACGTTCTCCAGCTTTCCCGCGGGCCCACCGGTAGGCTGATCTTCGTTTCCCTGAGCACGAGGACGTTTGCGCTTAGGCTGTGTACATTCTCTAGCAAAGTGCCCCCAGTGCACCGCAGTTATGACAACTCATATCCGCTTTGGTCCGCCTCTTGGGAGGAAATGAACCAGTGGACTCTGCAGGTGTCGCACTAGGCACTACTTTCGTTTGTTGGGACTGAATTTCCCCAGTTAGTTTTTCTAACTGCCTAGTTAACTCGTTTACACTATTCGACTGCTGGGCCATTGCTTGCTCAATATATTGAATTCTGTCCTCCATATCCCGGTCCGTACCCCTCGCAAACTTAATAGGGGCCTCTCTAATACCCGCTGAGATTCGACCCTATGGAAATTCTCAGTTTCTAGGGCGGCTTGCATTGCCTCGGACAAGTCTCTCGGCCTAGCCCGGAATATGCCTTCTCGTACACGCTGGTCGGACACGGCGTCCACAAAATGATTTTTCTCCAACCGATCCCTTGCCTCTTCCGAGATCTCAGGGTACGCCTTAACAGACAACTCATGTATTGCTTGACTAAACTCCTGCAGAGTTTCTTTCGGCTTCTGTCGACGATGACGTAACTCAATCAGAAAATTTTCAGCCTGCTGACCAGTCCCAAACCGCCTAGCTAATACTTTTATCAATTCTTCGTACTTCAACTTACGCCCCCGGTACGCACCTTCTCCAAGAATGCGAACCGCATCTCCCTGGAGACTAGCAGCCAAATACTCGGCAGACTGAACATTATTCCACCTGTTCACTGAACGACAACTCTCGAAGTGCCCATAGTATTCAGTCCATGGGACTTTGCCATTGTATCGGCCGGGAACAATATTTGGGCGGCGAGGAGGCTGGATCAAGCTCGTAGTTTTCAGCCCATCTTCCCCAACAAATCTCGTATCTCTCTTCATCTGACAAGGCCCCGCCTAGGCAAACGTGTAGCGAAACTCAATAACTCGCTGTGTTGTTTCTTCTCCGCATCAGGCGCACTTGGCGTGTCACTAATAAATGGATTACTACCCACACTCCTCTCATGCACCACAGAGACCACTGGACTGGGCACCTGATCTCCCCACAGGGGTGTCCAATCAAACAACCCTAGCGCATCATCACCTGTTTCCTTACAAGGAGGATTCGATGTTTGAACTTCCCGCAACGGCGGTACCTCAAAAGATATGTCCCCAGACGTCTCCCTTATTTCAGCCAAGCACTGGCCAGGGACTCGGAACTTGACATCCGAGTCAACTTTCACAAACTTGCTTACTTTCTGCATGCTACTTCCTGCTCCACCAATCGGGCTGGACTGCTTCAGAGCCGTCTTCAATTTCAAAATCTGCTCCGACTATTGAGCTTTCTCCCACCGTAACAACTGAACCTCCATCCGGGACCTATACAGGTCGGCCTCAACATCTGAGGTGTCTATAATCATACCGTAGTAATCTGTTCACGCAGGATACTACGGCTTGCAATAGATCTTTGCTCCAGGAAATTACTCTGCTGTCAGCCCACAGACAAAGAACTACAATCACCAAGATTAGACAAGCCAAAATCAGACCAAGTGCTAAATAATCCAATAAAGCGTTCATCAATTACTGACAACCGTTCTTATGCACGGCCGAATACCAAAACAATTATCAACACAGATCCCACTTCTGACACCAATTTGTGACGTCACACCCCTCGGGTGGAAGCGAGACACGAATTGGGCTCCCCTCCACAGGGTACGACGCGGACGGCACTGACCGGAACGTCCCTGAGCGGCTAGGGATGCGTCCGTTGGGATGGAAATATACCGTCCCAGTGTTGGTAACTAATTGACTCGCCCTAGCCAATCAGCGCGCACTAGGCGGAGCTTCGCTGCTGCACGCTATACACGCTGTCTTACTTCGCTGGCTGTATACATGGCGCGCGAAATCTACTGCTGCGGGTCACAATTACAATAAAAGTGTAAGCAAACTGATCTAACTGAATGTTGCTGATGAAAAAGCCGATGTCCTGGGGGACAGTGTCATGATTGTCAAAGTATTTCCATTTGTATATACCTTTAGGCAGTAACAAACTTTTCGTTATCTGCTATTAGCGAATCGATAGCGCATCGATTTTCTTTTGACCAATCGATCGCAACTTAAGTATCTTCACGTGTACACAAAGGAATGTGTTACGAGTCTGTTACGTCTGTTCGTTTGTCGTGTCCATCTTTGTCCAGTCCAATGGTGTTATATAGTAACACTAAGTTAAACTCTTAAGCAGTGTGTATGCGCCGTTGCGGCCGAGTTGGGTTGAGGGGTTGTATACGGTTGTGCGGTATAAGTTCCTTGGTAGGAGCTTGCGATAAAAGGGCGAGTTGCCGGAACTCTCGCATGTGGTATTGCGAGGGGCGACATCCCCGACAGATAAACCCCGATATTTAACGTGGGCTGGTGTGAATGTGCGTGTTGTAACCCTGGGTACACAAATTGGTGTTGGGTACGCTGCTTTTGCTGCTGTTGCAAGTCCTCCTGCAAATCTACGTAAGGACGCCCTCTGTTGAAGCCAATGCTAAGGATTGAGATTGATGATCATGAATAAATCAGCATATTGGTATGGTTCTATGAATCCATTGTGTTCCTTTGTGTGTTGATTACGTGTCACCCGTTATTGTCTACAATCAATTAGTTACCAACACTGGGATGGTATATTTCCATCCCAACGGACGCATCCCTAGCCGCTCAGGGACGTTCCGGTCAGTGCCGTCCGCGTCGCACCCTGTGGAGGGGAGCCCAATTCGTGTCTCGCTTCCACCCGAGGGGTGTGACGTCACATAATGTAATGAATGGAGGTTTCAGAATTCACCAAGTTTCCACTAATCATTTTGTTGTATAACTTGTTGTAAACAAATATTTCCGCGTTATTTGTAAATTCACACTAGCTCACCATTGTTCAGTCACTGACTGTGAGAATTAGAAACCCTAAATTTACTGTATCACTGGTTTCAAGTATTCCAGATGTTAAGACCATCTAGACTGATGCCTTCAGCTGAGTGAAACTTTAGTTTTCTCAGTTTCGATATCAATTGTAAGTACCGGTAATTATATCATTAAATTCACTATCGATTTTATAGATACTGTGTTGCAAACGCACAGTGTGTATAATATTGTCTATTCACGCCCACATTCCAAGTTTCTGGCAGAGTCTCTGGTTTTTGTAGCTCATTGGTATGTTAGGGCAAGCCAGAGATTTAAGTGTTTTGAGACTGATAGAATAGGTCATGAATATGTATAAGACATCTGATTGGCTGAAATATCGCAGGATGGCAATTCTATGTTTGCAGAAAAAAATGCGTACGGCGTACCTGTAACGGTCTATCAACTGAAGAACTGTTGGGATGCGGCAACGAAATCTGCCTAGGCCCTACAGTAAATCATTAACGTTAATGAATAAAGTTAATAATGGTATTTTATTAGGAGTTCCACGACTTACTGGACTTCATCTGTTTACGAATGTTATAATAATTGCTTGTGGTTTTGATAAACGTTTAAACTCAAGAGTCTTAATAAAAGTTGGTCCACGAATCTGCATTGTCCGAAAACTGTCTGGAAATTGGGCACATTTTCGCCCAACAATTTCTAAATACTTTGTCCTTCCACACATTTACAGATTAAGCTTTGAATTGTTCCTTATTTTTCAAGCATTTTTAACGGGTAAATAGCTTTGGGGAAAATTCTAAATTAATTTCGATCCCCCTCCCCCGATTTTGTATTTTTTATTTAGGATATATTTCAGCTTATAACAATGTGTAAAATTCTACATGAATCGGGGTATTTACATTGCCAAGTGAATTTTCTCCTTCCATGTTTCTCTCTTTGGAAGGGGAGTACTACTAATTTCCACATGATTCTTTGCACCAGTCATTGTTGAGATGTCTTTCTTTGGTGCCAAAAGGATGCAACATGAAGGGCAAACACATTGTGGATAAACTGTTCCACTTTTGTCACTGCTTCCCTTGACATCATGCTGCTTTGAGAAATACTGTGGGTGTTGGTAACATCACGAATAAAAATGCACTAAAAGAAAATAAAAAATAAATATTTCTTTACAAGAAAAAAAATATATATAAGGTATGTGTCACCGTACATAAAAAATGATTCACACAAATTTTTGGGGTCACAATACACACCTAATTGTACATACCCCCACCCCATTATATATCCTAATAAAACTATATAAATATATTGGTGTTGGATTTTGGTAATGGACTTCTCCGCCCACTAAATATTTTTCCCTAAAAAAAAACAGTTTACTGAAACATTTGGTTATTTTCAAGAACAATTATATTAGTCAATTAAGTAGTCAATCAGTTGATTTAATAATTACATACCTGTGATTAGAAGTCCTTCAAGTGTCTCTCTGCTGAGACACATGGTGACATACTCTGCCCGACTGTCTTGTCCACATCATGGGGATTCTCTGCATCAACGAACCTAAGTAAATCCTGTCTCGGCCCACTAAATAATTTTGTTTTTAAATATTAATTAGTAATGCCAATGGATGCAGCTGAACTCTTTTAAACAATAGTACCATCTGATTTACGGATGGTCATACATGTACATGTACTGTAGTGTTTTCTACAGCGGTTGCTCTAAATTCTGGCATAAAATCAAGAGGCAAACCACCACAATCCACCAGCATGGCACGGTCAGGCAGTGGCGCAGCCAGGATTTGATTGGGGGGGGGGGGGGCTCAAAATATTTTTATTTGAAATCCAATATGGGGGAGAGACATGGCTGACCCAAACCATAACCGCTGGCGCGGCTGCAGCCATGTCCCTAGTCGTGCTCGTCAGTAAACCTACGGCACATGTTAAATGTTTCCTGGTGGTTTCTAGTCATAAAAAGAAGACATTATGGCATGATTCGGACTCGTAGGGTTTTACCTTCCATATAATTTCCTCCTCTTGATGTAAAGAACTTGAGCTTGTTTCGTCTGCAAGATTTCTATAGTTAAATACTTTCATTGCGTGGACGTAAAGTTTGTGATCATTCCGGGCGGAGCTAAATCTTTTCAAACACGAATTTGGCGGCAAAACCAAATCCCAATATTATCCAATCGGTGTTTGCTAAAAGAGTGTCACATAATCTTTGTAAATTAAAACCCAATCCTGGGCCATTGTGTACAAACTGGAAAGGAGTTGATTATAATGCGGGCGTGTTTAAATTTTACGAGTAACCTCAACGACAGTCAACGACCTCAACAAGAGAAACGGACAACAGAAAATGAAAATAAAATTAAGTAAAGCTGCTCCCTGATCAGGGTGCACCATGGCAGGGGAATGTGTAAAAATGCTTGTTATATATACTGGTGGCCCTTCAAGCTTACATGCACATGCATACGCAACGCCGTAAAATATAATAGTGAGTGGAATAAATGGAAAACTTTTGGAGGGGAGCTTGAGTCTCCTGAGTCTCCTGAGTCCCCATCCCTTGTACCACTGCCCTATACTCCTTGCCGAACTCCTCTGTAGACAAGACTTGGGCTCAGATTTTGCTCTCTTTCCTGGCTCCTTCTTTAAAAAAATAATAAAACATCAGCGAGCCCTTGGGGGGCGGGGGCTCGAGCCCCCCAAGCCCCCCCCTTGGGTGCGCCACTGCGGTCAGGGATTTGTTGTTGCCAAATTTAGATAATAATTTAATAAGATTGGAGTGGATAAACATTTATCTTCTGTCTTTTTTGCACAAAGGAACAAACTTTCCAACCAATTATGATACAGAAAAATAAAATAAAAAATAAACACAGCCAAAAATGCATAAATAAACAAATTGTTCACTTGACGTGGAGTCTATTAACGTTTGAGTTTCAGAATGTTCTTTTAGTTCATAAGCACACAATTTTCACATAAAAATTAATAACCTAATCTGAAAAATAACCTTGCATTAAAAAACTGTACTAAATTAAAATGAAAATGTTTTCTGTTTGTGTCTTTGTGAGTTTGTTATTTTGTGGCCTAGGCTAGGCCCCTAAAATATTAAAATTAATACCCATCAAAATATAATATTCATAGAAAAGTAATTTAACTCATTTTATAATATTTTTAAGCAGTGTCAGTGTGCTATTTCTTCTCACTGATCTTTATACATGTTATACTTGTACACGTTATAGTGGAGTATGAGTGGAGTGAATATGCGCATTGTTTACAAAAGAAAATTCGTCAGAAAAAAATCAGTTTTTCAAAGACTTGGTTTGAAGTTGTGAGTCACTGTGAGTCAACCCGACTATAACCCGACTATAACCCGACTATAACCCGACTATAACTATTGGAAAGCTTAATTCATGACGAATAAAATGCACTATTTCGTTAGCGAGCAGGATGGAGCAGACTGATAATATATCCTTTTTAATTAATGACTAATTACTGATGATAATTTTACAAACAACTTTACAACTTACCGAATGTTTGGCCGATTTTCACCAAATAAACGGCTACAGACAGCGCTTCCAATCTCCGACAACTGCACATAGATTCCACATGTGAATGACCATCCACTGACAACTGCGCAGGCGCTTCAGCATAGGTTGTTGTAAAATCTGTCCTCCACTAATGGTTAAAAACAGCAACGACGTGACGTAGCAATAGTGAAGACCCGCATACTTCAGCACACAGCAAGTGGAAGGCTGTCGATTACCAGCTAAAATTGCGGCGACGAACTTATGATTCAAAGGACTGATTGCGGTCGGCAAATGTACTGCGGTTACTGCGCTTTAGCTATGGGAATACCAGGCGCTTGCTGACAGCAGTAATTGGATAGCTTTGAAAGCCTGCGCAGTTCAAGAAGCCCAGCCATAACACTATGCTTACAAACAACTCGGCTTCTTATAGATGTTTCGCCCCAGTGTTTGGGCCGATTTGACAGTAACAAAAAAAAGATTTAAATTGCTGTTTTGAATTGCTATTTTTCTAGGGTTAAGGAAGTTATAAACTTTCATTTGAGACATTGAACGAAAAAATCCGTCAAAGATTAGTACCAGTAAATTTAAATAAATAAATAAATAAAATAAAACCGAATTAATAAAATTAGGTGGGAACCCGCGTTTTAATCCTCGGGTTGCACGTGACCACACAATTTATTATATGTAACAGTCAGTCTTCCGATTGGCCAGTGCGGCTGTTACTCAGAATCAAGAACGTTTGAAATATTGCTTTTATTAACAGTTTCGATATACAAATTTCATTAAAAAAAATTCGTTTAACAACGATAGTATCTTTCAAAATTCGTTCGCTTTATAAATTCTATTTTGTGGGTTGTCTGAGCCAAACATGGGCGATATATCTTTAACAAAAGGGATATAAAATAAATAAGTCGGTTGCAGTCCTTGTCCCTTGCATAAATTAAGCCAATCGCGCCAAAACGCGACCCATGGGACGGCTATGGAGGTCGAAAAGTGGACATCTGCATCTGCTTTTCAGCTTTCTAAATAATGAAAAAGCAGATTGAATGTTGTTGGCTAGTGCATTTTTCTACTTTTCTGCTTTTCTTCCACCTAAAAAGTAGATTGAACATTTTGCTAACATCCATTTTTCTACTTTTCTGCTTTTCAGTTTCACAAAAAGCAGATTTTACTTGTTCACCTACACTGGCGGTCAAAAAGTGGACATCTGCTTTTTTGGTTTCCTACAACCCGAAAAGTAGATCGAACGTTTTGGACAAACCAATTTTTCAACTTTTCTACTAGCCGAAAAGCAGATTAGACGTTTTGTCACACAGTGGCCTAAAAGTGGACATGTGTTTTTCTGGTTTCCCACAATACGAAAAGTAGATCGAACGTTTTGGACAAATCCATTTTTCTGCTTTCCTGCTTCCCGAAAAGCGGATCGAACGTTTTCTCAACAGTGGCCTAAAAGTGGACACGTCTGCTTTGTGCTTGAAGAAAAGCAGATTTGATAAATCTACTCCCTATCCACACAAATAATGGACTAATCCAATCCTACCGTCACAATACAAATCAGACGTAGGCGCCAGGTAGGCGCGTTCAGTTTGATCTGTGATGCGCCACCCCCTATTTTTCAGCGACGGTTACCACATGCATCGTTTTGGTGCATTGGTAGGATTCGTCCATTATTTTGTGGATATTTTGTGAATTACAGCCTTTGAAATGTGGATGTACCGAAGAATGTTACATGTGTCATATGTGGACAGAAAAACAAATGAAGAAATTGTCAAAATGGTTTCAGAAAAACAGGAAATGCAAATATTTTGGACACATCATAAGAATAGAAAAATTACAACGACAAATTTTGGAGGGCAGAGTGGGAGGGACAAGAAAAAGGGGACGACAACGACTAAAGTGGATCACAAATATCAAGGAATGGATAGGGATGCAATACAGGGAGTGTGTGAGGACGTCACAGGACCGCACCCTATGGAAAACCATGACAGCCAACCTCATGGCAGGATATGGCACATAGACAGACAGACCACATGCATCGTTTTGGTGCATTGGTAGGATTCGTCCATTGTTTTGTGGATAAGGGAGTAGATTTATCAAATCATTCAATCTGCTTTTCTTCAAGCGCAAAACAGGCTTGTCCACTTTTAGACCACTGTTGAGAAAAGGTCTAATATGCTTTTCGGGAAGCAGGAAAGTAGAAAAATTGATTTGTCCAAAACGTTCGATCTACTTTTGGGGTTGTAGGAAACCGGAAAAGCAGATGTCCACTTTTTGACCACCAGTGTAGGTGAACAAGTAAAATCTGCTTGTCGTGAAACTGAAAAGCAGAAAAGTAGAAAAATGCACTAGCCAACAACGTTCAATCTGATTTTTCATTATTTAGAAAGCTGAAAAGCAGATGTCCACTTTCGACCTCCATAGACGGTCCACAACCATAACCATATACCATTAATACATGTCTAATCCCAACACCCCTGGTTAAAGGTGAACTCCATTATAACGGAACAAATGAACAAATTATGGTTTAAAATCGTTATCCCTATATGCGGCCAATCGAACGCCGTTTCATTTCTGGTGGTATAAACAAAACCTGGACCAACTTTGCATAAAGCAGCCCATTCTGGTAGAGCACACAGTCACCATCAATGCATAAATATTATGGTGGGGATGGTATAAACAAAACAACAACAACGAAAACACAATTATTTTTCCTTACCTTCACAAGTGGTTCCATCACCAGTATATCCAGCACTGCATTTTTGACATATAAAAATGCCCATGCTATCCTCAATACAACTTTCACCGACTGGAGCACAAGATGGTGTACATTGAGCTGTAGGGGGAAACATGACTATATCACTATGAAAACATAAGCCACATACATATCCAAAAAATATTTCACCATCTATAATTAAGATTTAATGCGACCTGTATTAATTTAAAGCACTACGTGCGTTACATCATTCTTGTCTTTTGATGGAACACATACAGGTAAGGTGCACTAAATAAGCATTTTCGATGAATGATTTGTACAAAAAAAAATACTGTTAATCTTGTCCCCAGACATTTAGTATTGTTTCCTGTTTTCTGGGACAGGGCCGTAGCGAAGGCATAATTTTTTGGTTGGTGGTGGGGGATTGATATTGGGATAGGCGTAAAAAATATTCGTAGTGGGGTTGAACAATTGTATTCTCCGAAAAATTGCTGAACGAGGGTGGTGGTGGTGGGGGTAGGCGTTACAATTTTCCCACCAAATTTTACACCAAATTGGCTACAACCCTGATCCAGAATCCCTTCAATGCCTTCAAGTTTACCGCCCATGATTATGAACCTGGTAAATTCAATTATTATCGTGGGTTGTTTGGTTCCGTTAAGGCACACTTTGATCAAGATTACTGGAAGTAAATTGCTATACATCACATGAGAGATCCTGTAAACACTAGTCCTAAGTGAGCAATTTGGTGGGTGGGGAGGGATACGGGCTTGGTCGGTCAATGGTTTATTGGTTAATAGTTGGTTGATTGATTAAAAGTAACACAAAAACAACCGGAGGCAAGTCAAGAAAATTTCTTCTTACCGTTGCATCTTGAACTCTGTATTAACACCAACATCATGTGTAGCAACAGATACACAAATGCCATCACTGTCAAGTTTGTAATTCACCGGATAAAAGAAATCTTAATATAGGGACGTCTACAGAAAAAGAAAGAAAGATTGTTTCAACAGTTTAATATGTGTACTTGTCACCACTTCCGTTCCTTTAATAAATTAAATTTGAGTGATGATCCCGATTCCTAATAAAGTTAACCAGACAACAAGAAGGGACTAAGAGACAAGGACAATTATCCATTTCAATTATTATATTCACATCAAACAACTATTTACAATATTTACAAAATTATATTTTGTTAGTTCATTTATAGCAACTCATTTCATCACAAGTCTGCATCAATTCAATTCTTCTCCAATACAATAAATACTTCGTCAGTTCAGGATGTCTTCATCTCAGTACTTTGTATTTTTTTAAAACTTTAATTCAGTTTAAATTTCTTCACCTCAAATATTCCTTTGTCTTTACTAAGCTTCACTTCCTTCTACTTCATGTTTAACACTTCGGCTTTTTAGCATATAGTCTAAATTTTCTTTCACAACTCCGGTGTGCTTACTAAGATTCTTCAAGCACATTTTGAATCATATCTTCACATGTCATTATCTTCAATAATACATAGTTTTCTCAAAACTTCAAAACAATCCCTGTCCAACAATACTCAATAAACTCGGATTTCTATAAACAGTCATTTATTATTAGAATGTATCATTTAAACAGTCAGTTATTATTAAAATATATTATTTGCCTATGTTAGCAGCTTAGTGGTGTCTGTGGTAATCTTCACGCTGTCAATGGTTCTGCTTAAGTAGACGCTTCTAGTCAACATTACTGCACATCTAAAATATAAAAATTACCAAAAGCCCATATGGTATTTCGTTCTAACAAACAGTAACTTCTGAAACTCCAAACTTAACTAAATAATATGCAATCGTGAATCATGGAATTAGTTTTTAAAGCAATCTCGGCAATAATTTAGACAGTTTTAACAGGCTGTGATATTCGTAATATAATTAACGGTAATCTTGAGTTTTCAAAGATATTGCCAGGTTTATTTTGGTAAATGCACATTAAACTTTCAACATATTTTACAAAACTTACGGTTATTGATGGGTAGAAAAGCTTGGAAAGGTGATGGAGGCTGAGTGTTGTGGTGGTAGTGCTGGAAAACCAAATAGATGGTAATTTGCCAGGAAGATCTTGGTTTTGGCACTGGTATTGCCAAACTGGCGAGCGGGCAAGATTTCTGTCTGTTTTCAGAATATCTGCCGATATACCTGCTTAATCAGGTGTCTTCTGGGCGTTGGTGCCGGACTCTATACACTCAGGATTGCCTCGACCACACTCACTCTCGGATAGATAGGTGTTATCTGACCTCGATCAGAAGAAGATCTGTAACACTCTTAACATTCTACCGTTACATCACACTCCATTCACCCTCACTATGTTGTAAGAATAACCATGGCGACACAGACAAAACAAATTATATAACGTTAACGTTGTGGCATCTAATCTGATACAGCATCACCTTAAATTTTATTGGCTGGAAAGACGTCTACGCAGGTTTTTCGCGCTTAATTACTGGTTAAACATTTTTAGAAGCCTTGATTTTTGTGTAAACGGGGCGACTTAAAAGTGTTCCCGTGTTGCGGCTTGCGAAAGACTCTGACAGTACTGACGGAATGAAAGCGAAAGGCAAAAGTAATTACAACAATAATACTTTAACGAGGTGTGCATTATCAATATTGTTTTTCGTTCATAAAAAACATAATGGGGCGATTATTTGTTCATAATCGAAAAGAACATGTATTATGTGACAATTGTCTTACAGACCTGTTCAAATTCAGACAGTCTAAGTGAGGTCTGACCTTTTCATAAAATAATTGTTGACGTCATCACAGCTTTTAGTGCCCTCTAGCAGTAGGTTAAAAAATTACTGTTTACTATTTCGAATTTCACCAAATGTAACACAGACAACAATCACAGTACACATGAACATGAACTGTGGAGTATAAAATCAGTCATGTGATTGAACCGGAAGTTACGGTTGGGAGAATTTGAAATTACATGTAAAATCAGTCAAATAATCATACCCAAAAAAATACTGGTACCGGGCCTACGAATTAATAGAATCATGTGAACCTTAGATAAGAGATCTTGCCTTTGATTTTGCAAGTACACGTACACGGTGCAGTGCGGTATGTTAATCTATGAATACAGCATGTTTTGTAATAGCCCCACAGAATGAACAAAATTAATCTTAATCACAAAACAAAATCCTCCGAGTATAACTCCAGATACGGAAAATAAAATATTGCAAGAAAAAACAATTCCCCCCGGGGAACGCGACTGGAAACATTTTGAACAATTTTGTTTTGGAAAGCGACTTTTTAAGAAACATACGAAAGATTTACGAAACATGTTTAAAACTGTACCAATGGTTTTTCGTCGAATCTAAAAAAGAAAAAAACAAAAACAAACAAACAAACAAACAAACAAAAACCCTGAGCATCCATTGTAATCTAGTTCTCGAAAAATGATCTATTACTCGAAAACAAGAAGGTTGAAAATGATAATGTAATCCTACATACATTTCTAAATGTCAAAGTAGACTTTTCCTTTATTCACAAACGATTTACAAATATAGCATTGCTACGTTAATGTAATGTGATATGTAAATTGTATTAACGTCCCTCTAAGGCAGCGGCGTAGCCACAGGGGGGCACGTGCCCCCCGCCCCCCACACACAAATTTCCAGTGTTCCAAAAAATCCCGCTAGTCCCCCAAAAAAAGAAAAGAAAAAGAAAAGGGAAAAACTCATACCCCCTGGGCCCCCACACTGAAAAGCAATGTCCCCTGTCCCCCCCCCCCACTGAAAAAGTCATGGCTACACCGTTGCTCTAAGGAACCTGATTAATTTAGTTTACAAGCTTGCGGGTGTGGGCCAAAAGTTCAACGTAAGATTTAAAAAAAAAACAGGACAAACAAGTATTCGTTTTATTTTTAGAAAGGAAAACAATTTTTAAAAATACATTAGACCAAAATGCATGGCCGATTATCTTGCAGTTTCGTGACGCATATCAAACATGAGCATTTTCTTTATTTGGAAATGAGCAGAAACATACGCTAAACATCATACCATCCACAATCAATCTTTTTGCCAGTTTTTGTCGTAATACAGACAATTAACTGCCATCTTTTCCGCATATTGTGTGAGGCTGGGCAAAGCACTACCTAATCAATAGCAAATCAACGGCGAGAGTGGTGGTAACTCAACCAATAGCTAGGGCTGTTACGCTCATGAGGTCATGACCTGCATAGACACAACATAAAAATTGTCATTTTCTGAAAAGAGCTGGAAAAGTTTACATTTTTTATGAGGAAGTAGGTGGATGAAAATAGATGGTTCAGTTTAATTTGGCATCGTCAGAAAAGCGGAGGTATTTCTGGGACTGGAGCGCCTAACGATGTTAGGACGTCGCCAGTGACGGCGATACCTCTCTCGGCATCACTCTCGCAGTTAGGTAACGTCGTATTTACTGGCTTTTTAAAAAATGAATCGGAAATTATCAGGATCTGATCAGACTATATGTTTACCCTTTCTCGAAATAGCTGGTATAAACCAGGATTTGGAACCTTTTTTAGCAGAGTTTCCAAATGTTTAACTTACAATACTTCTATAATAATAATAATAACGATTTGTAGCGCGCACATATCCACCCTGCTGGGCGCTCAAGGCGCGGAAACAGAGATAAAACATGAATACAAACAATATACAATGATAGCATAGGGAAAAAAATTATGTACTGAGATACATGTACCTACAATGCAATTACAAATATACATCATATTTGAAGAATTGTGACATAAGATGAGTTTTAAGCATCGACTTAAATCTAGTTATACTATGACAAGATTTGAGTTTAGTTGGAAGATGATTCCAGAGTCTCGGAGCCGCGACAGAAAAAGACCTATCACCCCTTTTGTATGTGTATTACAAATAAAACAGGGTGACCATTTAGCAAACTGGGCGTCCAAAAGACATCCGTTTTTTTTAAATTCTCTCAATCTGTCTTATTCTTGACATTATCATTTTGATGACATATCATTGTCATCATTAGTCACATTTTCATTAAAATAAATATTGTATTCAGTTTGAATGAAAATAGAAAATGATTATTTTTATCTAGGGTATTCAAAACAAATATAAAACTTAACTTTCTTGTTGTTTCATTTGCAAGTAACATGGTTTACTTTTAAACATAGCCTCAAGCATTATTATATTAGTCTAGAAAATTTTGCAAAAAGCAAACACAGTTGAATTTCCAAATTTAAATAATAATATTTTTTAATACCAAACAGGGCAGAACTTAAATAAATATTTATCTAAACGTCTTTAGAATAGTCACCCTCGATGAAACAGCAATGCCGCCTAACAAAGATGCACTATCCCAGCATGTTCAGCGAGACAACTACCAGACTGCTATCTACAAGAATGCCTTGGTGGACTGGAAAGAAGGGCACTTTTTGTGTCAAAATCATGAAGCCCATTTCTGGGGAGCATGACCTTTAGTTTATTGATAGCCTGAACTACGTTTCTATATTATCCACGTCCGTGGGCGGGAACGAGACCTGCTCGAAACCACGCGTAAATACAACAACGTTGCATCTTTTGATTGATTGATTGAATTTATTTGGGAAAAAAAGATGATAAAAGTACAAGACACATTACAAAAATACAAGAAAAACACACCATATTTATTTATTAAGGATAACGCAAAAAAGCCAATAACATATATAGGCTTATTTCCATTGGTGTCCTTACATCGAAACATCAAAAAATACAAATACAAATTACAAATTTGAAAGACAAAGACAGTTCAAGATACCACCACACCCCAAAGAAGGAACAAATTATGCTTCCCTGAAGTTAGCTTGTGTTGAGAGATGACATTTAACAAGTCGTTTAAAAGTAGACAAATTGGTGGAACTCTTTACATTAAAAGGTAAAGTATTAAATTTTTTGATAGCTGTAACATAACATGTATTGTTTGCTAAACTAGATGAAACTGGAACCTTAAAATTTAGACTACTGTTCCTTGTATTGTGATGGTGACAATCAGAGACTTTAATAAATTTGTCACGGAGATAATCAGGAGTTACATTGCAAGTTATTCTAAACACATGGTTTAATTTCAGTTGAGTCACCCTGTCCCGAACATTTAAAAAACCCAAACTGTCAAGTTCTTTTTGCCCAATGTGTGCCCTAGGGCCTTTGTCCAGAATGAACCTAACCATTTTGTTTTGCATAATTTGAAGTTTGTTTTTAAAATGAGCAGAGAGTGTAGAAAACCAGGAGCATGAATAGTCAAAGTGACATTGAATCAAAACCAAACATAAAGTTTTACGGGATGTTGTATTAAGAAAAAGAGCCTGTCTATAAAGGAATTTCAACCTATCCCCTCTTTTCATAATGATTGAATTAGCAATAAATTCACCTGATAAATGTTGGTCAAGTGTAACCCCTATAGATATTTCACTGAAGTAGCTGATTTAATTTGTTTACCCCTACATATGACTGTAAAGTCACTGACCTTCTTCAGGCGCGGATCCAGGAATTTTTTAGACGGGGGCACACCCAACACGAACAACATTGTATATTGTTTGTA
Source organism: Zoroaster sp. YZ-2022 (assembly GCA_029582265.1). Lineage (NCBI taxonomy): Eukaryota > Metazoa > Echinodermata > Asteroidea > Forcipulatida > Zoroasteridae > Zoroaster > Zoroaster sp. YZ-2022. The sequence continues at coordinate 38,647,902 of CM055825.1, forward strand.
ATCATGTTTTTTTTCCTTTGTTTTCGCGCCTTAAGCGCCCAGCAGGGTAGATATGTGCGCGCTACAAATCTTTATTATTATTATTATTATTATTATTATTATTATTATTATTATTATTATTATTATTATTATTATTATTATTATTATTATTATTATTATTATTATTATTATTATTATTATTATTATTATTATTATTATTATTATTATTATTATTATTATTATTATTATTATTATTATTATTATTATTGTTATTATTATTAAATGCGAGCGCGAAGCGCGAAGCCCTTACGGCGTTGGGTCCGGGGCCTGTTTAAGGGCCCCGGAAAATTTTGGATTCTGGGTGCTCTGTGGTGCATTCTGAGGCGATTCCTGGCCAGTTTCACCTGACTTTTTTTGCAAAAGTTTTCAAGATTATATGGAGAATATATATATATATATATATATATATATATATATATATATATATATATATATAATTATTTTAGCCATTATTTTAGCCATTATTTTAGCAATGTCATGACTACAACAATATAAGTTTCTCCCTCCCCGATTTTTGGCATTTAATTTGCAGTTTTTGACTTCCGTTTTAATTTATCCGGAATTCAGTCCAGTTGAAATTTTCAAGAAAAGGGCTTGATTTCATACTGTTCCTTGCCCTGTGTTAAAACCATCGGCAGATATGCTGCAAGACGCATCGTACTTCGCAGTCCTATGCGTACTGGCGTAGAATCCGACAGTAAATTGACATGGGCGATTTTAATTTCCACACGGTACCCCGACCCTTCTTCAGATGAAACGGAACAATTTGTAGACGTGGAGGAATTGGGTCAAGAAACCAGACTAGCTTGCTTTGCACCCGATCATAGACTACCGATTGCAAACGAAATGTAGACTAACTAATTTTGGGAAGTAGTCACTATAATCATCATTGGAAATTGATACAAAAAAATCAACTTTTCTCAATAATGACAGTACACCAAACTGAAGGCGCTGTTCACCTTGGATGGTGGCTTTATTTTTTACTCTGCACCCTTAATTTTTAATCCTTTTTTATCAACCTTTTATGAGACACATCGTTTGATATTTTTATTACCGAAGCTTCTGTGGAAAATCAAATATAATATAAAAGAAACTGCAATCAATTAATTGCCATAATGAGGCTGTGTTAAACTTTATGATGTCATCTCCATTAACTAAATTCGTGGAGGAAAATTGTCTTTAAGAATGGGTTGACTAAAATAAATCAATCAGTTCCTCAGAAGATTGCTAAGGGCTAACTGAGACTGTCCTGAAAGTCCATCGAAGAGAAATTATACTTCACACTGGTTAGACCACATCTTTGATATGGGAGCACTGCTTGGAAACCCCATATCACCAAAAACATCTCTTCGCTTGAAAGAGTCCAGAGATGAGCTGGGGTTCAGAGCGGCAAGACCTGCCTGTCGAACTTACGGCAGAAGTCAGTTGCTTTAAACGTCGACTTTCTGCCGTGTCTAATTCAAATACAGTGAAATCTCTATAAGTCAAATCTCAGGGGAATGAACTCAAACTTCGACTTATGCGGAGGTTCGAGTTAGCCGAGGTCGCCATTTTAACCCCCCCCCCCCTTGCGTGCATAAATTATCGTACGCCCGCAAAGTAACCTATTGTAGCACGGGGAATTAAGCACACAAGATGCAACATTTTAAAATTTGTTATAAACGTCTTACATATTTATTAATTTGTTTCAAATGGCATGATTTTTGTTTTTAAAGTTTTCCACAAAATATAAAATTATTGTTAACGCTTTCGAAATCAATTATGACCTACCTTATACAACTCATTGGTGTGAGATTTGGCTACGCAACAGAGCTAAAAAAAAAAAAGGATTGAGCGCATTTCCAGCACCGCGTTGACGTTAGCCTTGGCGTGTTTTGAAACGGTCAAGCCACCCATCACTGCAGCTGAAGTCTGGATGTCCTATCTTCTTTGCCAAAGACCTTGCCTTTTCTTGAAGAATTGGACCCGAAATCGGAATGTTTTCGGCCCGTACAGCTTTGAACCAGGTCAAAGCAGCCTCTTCAACATCGGGAAAAGCCACTTTCTCATGAGTTTCCGACTTGCTGAAAAAGACTCATTGTTGAACTGTTCCAGCAGTTTCTCCTTATTACATGTAATGTAAATTTTTGGGTCATTATTTGAATTAGATACGGCAAAAGTTCGACGTTTGAAGCAGGCCTATAGACAAAACTTACTAACTAGTAACTAACGGAGAGATGAAACGACCATAATTTTGTTGAGATGCATCACAGCCTTTCATTCAAGGCTATATTCACTGCAAAGGAATTTTGGTAAGGAGCCTAGATAATAAAGCTGCTCAAACGAAGTATACTACGTGATGTACTTTGGTCAAAGAACGTTCGTGGTTTTTGGGTACAAATACAACTTTATCATGATGAGACGATTTTCTCTTTTAAAAGCCAAGGTCTATTTGTTTGTGGCACCAATTTCAACGATCAAAAAAATAATACATGGTTTCATTACTGGACATGATGGCACTGGATATTTTATTAATTGAAAAGAATGTGTGCGTTTAGGCCACTCAAACATGATTTTGGCAAAACTAGCAAATCATTCAGTCAAGTGATCAATTGTTTCCTGCTGGCTGTGGCCATTTAACCGGTAATAAACTTCCCCAAGAGGATTAGATGTTGAGATGGAGAGAGTTAAAATCCCCGAGCTCCGGGAAATACTTCGGTTTTCTCTCAAAAGAGGGTTTCAGTTCCATGGCATGATTGATACCGGTAACCTTTTTTTCTTGTTGCATTTTTCAGTATTTATTTTATGCCAAAAGTAGACACAGCAGATGCTTAATATGTCGCCGGTATTTTTTTTAGGCTACTCCTCCTTTTCTCTGACCTCCCCCTCTCCCCCCCCCCTTTTTTAAATACTCAATTTACCCGGGGGGCACGTGCCCCTGCGGCCCCCCCTGGATCCGCGCCTGTTCTTCGTTTTTCTTTTAGAACCAAAAAGAATTGAAACAGTTTTGCCTAAGTGTAATGACAATTTATTGTCAATGAGCCAATGTCTACACGATTCCAATTCTGTGCTAAGTATGTCGTGGCCGAGCGGTCTAGCGCACCGAACTCAAGTTCTGGTGTTGCCAGCAGCAGGGTGTGGGTTCGAGCCCCGGTCGTGACACTTGTGTCCTTGAGCAAGGTACTTAACCATAATTGCTTCGTCCTTCGGATGGGACGTAAAGCCGTAGGTCCCGTGTGTTGTGTAATGCACGTAAAAGAACCCAGGATACTTATCGTGAAAGTGTTTCTGGTTTAGCGCCTCGGAATAGGCAACTAGATTGATGGCGCTTTATAAATTCAGATTGGATTGGATTGGATTAGCTACAGCTGCAGTCTCTTTGTCAGAGACCAAGAGGGCACTATCATCAGCGTAATGGCCCTGTCACACTCTTGCGTATCGTACTAGCGTATGCCAGCGTATGAAAATTATCACTCATACGCTGGTATACGTTGACATACGCTAGGGGTACGTTAGGCATAGGTTGTATACGTTTCAAATACGCTGGCATACGCTGAGGTAGAAATAAATTTTTAAGCATGCTTAAAAATTTTGTGCGTATGCGGACGTATGGTTAATACGCTAAGCATACGCTGAATACGCTAGAGGTACGATATAGGTACGTTACTCATAGGTCGAGTACGCTGGACATAAGTTGACATACGTTGTGGAAAGGCCGCCGATTATATAGGCACTTTGTCACGTGATAGGCGGATAGGCGGTACGCTGGGCATGCGCAGTTCATACGCTACTCATACGCTAGCCATACGCAGAGAACGCTGGCCATACGCTGGTCATACGCTGTTCATACGCTGACATTCGCTGTCCATACGCTGTCAATACGCTTGCCATACGCTACTCATACGCTACTCATAGGTTCAATACGGTAAGTATACGCACAATTCTGTATTTTCAAGGGCTTTTTGTGCGTATGAAAATTATATTATGAATTTTCATACGCAACTCTTACGTTTCTCTCATACGCAACAGTGTGACAGGGCCATAAAGAAGTAATTTGCACTGAACACTGCTGGGCATATCGTTTATGTAACACAAAAATAATAAAGGCCCCAGTATGCTCCCTTGGGGGACACCACATGTCAGATTCAAACATTTGGACTGGGCTTTGTTAACATTGACAAATTGTTTTCTGTTAAGAAGATACTATTTGAACCATTCTACAGAACCGATGCCCAAGGTCTGCAGTTTCTTACATAAAATAACATGATCAACAGTATCAAAATGCTTTCTGGAGATCGATCATAACCATTCCTGTGTAATTACCCAAAGACATTTGGAAACGAATATGATCAGTTAGATGTATAACACAGGTGTCAGTGAAAAATGTTTCTCTAAACCCCGATTGGAAATGTTAAACAAAATATTATTTTTTGTAAAATACTCCTCGACCTGAATATGGACAGCCTTTTCAAGCAATTTGGAAATTACACAGAGGATGCTTATTGGTCTATAGTTGCTAACATCGGTTCTACTGTCTCTTTTAAACAACGGCTGTCTCTTTTAAACAACAAATCATCAGGAACAGTATCATGGTCAGCGCACACAGCGTGTGAGCCACACAGTAAGAGGGTGCTGAGTAGTGTGTAGGGTCTCTATGAGACTAATTATGCAAATTTATGCATGACGTCACAAGGTCACATGAATAATTAATGAGGTCACATGAATAATTAATGAGGTAAAAAAAAACAATGAAAGACAAAAGGAACCTAGAAATCTTAATAGGACTCATTAGCATAAAACAATGAAAGACAAAAGGAGCCTGGAAATCTTAATAGGATGCATTAGCATAAAACAATGAAAGACAAAAGGAGCCTGGAAATCTTAATAGGACGCGTTAGCATAAAACAATGAAAGACAAAAGGAGCTTGGAAATCTTAATAGGACGCATTAGCATAAAACAATGAAAGACAAAAGGAGCCTGGAAATCTTAATAGGACTCACGTGCATGCGTTTATTGTCCGGGAGGTGCTATAAGGAGCGCTGAAACAGGCTATCGATCTCACGGCTGTATCGTTCCATGTAACTCCTTGGAAATCCTAGTTGAACTTCTTCCTCACACCTCCAGGGCATATCTGCTAGCTGGCATGCTAACCTCCGGTCTGCTTCACTACAGGCGTCTATGATGGTGGTTGATAAGAAAATCTAGCAGTGGGTGTTTTATAGATAAAGGGTGGATTCTAAACTGCGCGGGAAAGGACGCTATCGTTTCCTCCTCAGTGGCTGGCAACCATTGCCAATCGACGTATGGGGATTCATCAACTTCCGCAGCCCCTCCACGCTCTCAAGGGATAGCTTAGCTACACGGATCGGGGCTTCAACGTGTAGTTTTATATATTTTCACATGTTTCGAGGCAAGAGGTTCTGAAACCGTGTAAAATAAAATGTAAATACAATCATACGTTATGTAAGAACAGAATTTTAAAACATCGTGTGTAATTTTCTTGTGAAAAGAGCTTATTTCAAAAAGGCTCGGGGTTTTTCATGACAAACCCTGTAAAAACTCGTCTTTTTCGACAGCATTTTTGGTATTTCAAGGTTTTTAGCGATCAATATAATGTTGAACTTGAATTCTAAATATTATTTTCCAAAATCAAACTTCATTTTCACCACCAAAAACGTAAAAATAGGGTATCCAGAAAACACAAATTTCGGGTCCAGCTTGGACACAATATTTGGGTACTTCCTGGTCCCGTAGAACATGTTGGAGCCATATTGTAATTACTGAAAACAGGTGTTTACCGCAACATCCTCAATTGTCCCAGCTCAGGAATATCATCAACACTCCTAGGTTTCTTTTGTCTTTTACTGTGTTATGCTAATGAGTCCTATTAAGATTTCTAGGCCCTACGTTCTGATGTTTAAATGGTGGGGTTGGCTAACCAGCCACCAAATAAGCTACCATTCTTACTGCTGAAATCACCTTGTACGGATAGTTGTACGAATCGTTGTGGATACTCCCACCACCATCAATTTCACCATGTTTTTCAGAATATCTGATGTTGGCTCGTTTTCAATGGTTGATTGCCAGTTCTTTCTCGATTATTTCTTGCTATCTACCGATGAAGAATTCGCCGTCATCCAGCGCCTGTACGAACTCAGGAACGCGAACGACCATGGTGATGATCATCAACCCGGTTGTAATCTGGCCGACGAGCTTCTCCTGGATCTGGAACATCAGGGGCCCCGTGAGCATCTGATGGAAGAGAGTGGTAAAGTCAACAATGATAATTTACCCTCGAACGTTGATGGAACTGGAGACAATCTGGGCAATCTACCTGATGGGTGTTTAGATGGATGGGAACACCCCCGTGCATACTTGGTTGACGAGGACGCTCACGTGAACACCGCCGTCACCGGACCACCACGCGGGATTGCTAGACACACCGCGCCGGTACCACCGCTCGAGGCCGTCGGTGATACCGCGGAAAACCTGTTTGCTGAAATTTTAGCTGAATGGGAACAACCCTGCGCTTATTGGGCGGACGAGGACGCTCACGTGAACACTGCCGTCACCGGACCACCACGCGGGATTGCTAGAGACACCGCTCCGGCACCACCGCTCGAGGACGTCGGTGATACCGCGGAAAACCTGTTTGCTGAAATTTTAGCGGAATGGGAACAACCCTGCGCTTATTTGGCGGACGCCGACACGCTTGTGAGCTGGGATGAATTTGGGAAAACTTGGACTCAGACTATCGAGCCGTCATCACCCCCCCCCCCCCATGACGTGGGCGACATGAACGGTTACGGGTGTGTCAGCGTTGGAGAACAACCGGGGACCAGCGATGTAGCAGCTTCTGAACCTGTCCATGTTGGTCGTGGACGTGTCAGCGTGGGGGAGCGACAGGGAACCAGTGGTGAGGGAGCTTTCGGATCAGTCAACTTGGGAACTGACAGTGAGGATTCCGAGTCGGAATGGAGCGAAGATGACGAGCGACCATCCAAGAGACACAGGGGTGCTGCGTCAACAGATTACTACAAAATTGTGAGTGTTAAAGAGAAACATGTTAAGAAATGTCAAGCTTACACGTATGATTACAACATTCAGTTTAGGAATTTAGAAGAGGTGAGCTTTGAGGAGGCTATGCCACTTTTAGGGAGAACGTATAGGGGCAGGTGTAGAACCTGATGATAGGGTACGCATGGTATTTAATTCACCGGTCTTAAATTTTCCCATCTCACTTCCGTTCATGCGTATGGATCAGTTAACGGCCGAGCGCCTGTTTGATAGGATACAAACGGTCCTAAACAGTTATCAGTTCATTAGATTCGATGAAACCATTACAATTCACTTTGTACACATGAAATGCAGGAAATCGAGTCGCGTTGTGTAACTTGAGAGTGTGTTGTCGGGGTACATGGAAAGAGATGGTGCTAGGCAGTGTTACGTAAAACTGTGTAGACGACGCCATCACATCTTTACTTTTTCAGATCAGTTACCCAACTGTTGAATTTTGAAGGATAACTTAACCATTTAACTAAATATTCCGTCTTGCCTCCTTTCTTGCGTTTGCGAATCACCTTCTCTATCCTGTATAGATCGTCGGATTTGTGAACCTTTTGTAATTCTTGCTCGTAGAATATACCTTGAATTTCTTCACCCGAATAATCTTTTATTTTATACAATGGTATTTTCTGACGTCCATTGCGTTTTAGACACTCTGAATATTTCCTCCAGACCACGCAGAGCAGGTACGACTTCTCAAACATTAATCTTTGTTTGCTGACTCGTACTTGATCTCCGACCTGGTATATGAATTTTAATTGACGTTGTTTATACGAAAACAGAGTTTTCCATACTATGCTTTCATTTTCACCGTTCACTTCCGTTGGTTTCATTTTAATAGAGCGATGATATGAATTATTGTAACTGTTTACTAATTTCGGTAAGACGTTAACGTACTTGAGGGTATTTTTGTACGTAAAATACTTCCACATCCTAGATTTTAGAGTGCGATTGAACCTCTCCACAATAGCGCTTTAACTTCACTGTTTGTTGTGTAAAAATGTATACCCTCTTCTTTTAGATATTGCTGAAACAGACGATTTGTAAACTCGCTACCTTTATCTGAATGGATCATTATTGGTTTCCTCTGACTTGATTTGAAACTATTTTTGTAAGCTTCACAAGCGTCTTTCCAGATTTGTTTTTTTTAAGGAATAACCCAGGCGTATTTAGAAAACACATCAATACACGTCAATAAAAACTTGTAACCGTTATTGTACTTTGATATATTAGATGCATCCACCAAATCCAGTTGATGAATCTCATCACGTCCTACCGCTAGAATGCTGTTTCTTGGATATTTCTTACGGGTGGGTTTATGTAATGTATACGTATCTTGACTCTGTAGAAAGTCTTTTATTTGTTTACGTGTTAAATCGTATTTGCCATCTTTCTTAACGGTACGATACAGCTTTTCAATACTACTTAGACCGTTTTGGCGGTCCACATCTTATTACAATTTATTTAAATAATCATCACGTTCCGACAGGGCCTTCTTAACGTCTCAGCGATTCAATGAAAAGTAATATCCTAAATTTAACAACAATGTTTTATTAATCCAACCAAAAAGGAAAACCATTGGATATATAGATACAAATCATTAAACATTTTGTTCTTTCTCTTTTATCTTCTGTTAAACAGAAATTTATTCAATGTATAAAACAGCAACAAATACATTTTCTTAAAATAACAAAGTGATAATCGTTTTCAAACCAAAATTAAATAAGCAAAACATTTAAAAACTGCAATGCACGTCAAACATCAAAACGATCAAAGTAGAACTTTTATGATATTACTCACTAGAGTAACACACGTCATATAGTACGCCTCTAATTACCTCTGAATCTAATTGCTGTTTCACGTGCATTTTATCATAATCATCAAACAGTTCGTTCGTTTCCTGTATACGAGGGAAAGCCTTTGCTATTATTTCATGACCCGAAGCCGTCAGGTTCCAGTTTAAACGACACGTGCTCATCTCGATCTCACTAACTGCATCTTCAAAATACATTTCGACCTTTTCCCCCAGAGTCAACATCATGCATGGGTGTTGTGGCTGACTCGGATGGTCAAAACAGCACCCATAACAATGACGTTTGGCCAGGTCGCAGACCTTCTTCAATATACAAGAGACAATATATATATATATATATATATATATATATATATATATATATATATATATCTATATATATATATATATATATAATTAAAATCAAAATAATTATAACTTACTTTCTGGTAAATCGTGAAAAACTGCAGGGTCCGTGTCAGGCACTACATCGGAGGGTAGAAGGTAGGGTATGGGTTGATAATCACCGCCGTGATTCACATGTTTACGTCGTTCTTGCTCCTATACCATAATAAGACAATGAATCATTTAATTATACGTTTAAACATAGCGTAACATGTCTCATCGACTACGACTTACAAAACACATACTGACAAACTTTGGTCAGAGAAATAGACCGTATCATGAAACTCAGCTCCACTTGTTTTACAGCATTATTGATTGTAGGTATCATCTTCACCAGTGTCTTCCACTCCTCCACCCTTAAATTGACGCCTCGTGGGCTACTCCATAGATCAGCGTCTTTGCGCTGAATGTACCTTCGAATCTTCACGTAAACTTCACCATTAAATGTCTCTACGACAGCATGCCTGGTAGGTGTTATTGGAAATCGGTGAGAAGTTGAAGCCTCGTCCAGTTTACGCTTGCGAGGAGTATAAGGATAGGGTGCGGTGTGATCTTCTGACCTATTCACCATACGCTGTTCTAACCGATGAAGTCGTTCAGGGGGCACTCGGCTCAACCAATTATTAGGCGTTCTTGGTGTATACGTCGACTTATACTCTCGTACTTCATGTTGACTCCCAGCCACATCAACACCAAATCAATATCGTATCATTTATACCCTCCAACACAATGAACCCTTGTTATGCATTTTGTCCTATAAAGATTTCGACTCCTTTTGTTCAATAGATGTCTGGGCACTACCACACCCTTTGGCGCGCTAATTTTAATTTCTTTGTTATGCATTTTGTCCCATCAAGATTTCGACTTTTAACAATACATCCCTTCTTACGCTAATTCAAGCCCTTTGTTATGCATTTTGTCTCATCAAGATTTCGACTTTTAACAATACATCCCTTGTTACGCTAATTTTAATTTCTTTGTTATGCATTTTGTCCTATCAAGATTTCGACTTTTAACAATACAACCTTTGTTACGCTAATTCAACCCCCTTTGTTATGCATTTTGTCTCATAAAGATTTCGACTTTTAACAATACATCCCTTGTTACGCTAATTCAACCCCTCTGTTATGCATTTTGTCTCATAAAGATTTCGACTTTTAACAACACATCCATTGTTACGCTAATTCAACCCCATTGTTATGCTAATTCAACCCCATTGTTATGCATTTTGTCTCATAAAGATTTCGACTTTTAACAATACATCCATTGTTACGCTAATTAGACCCATGGTTATGCTAACATAACCATGGGTCTAATAACATGTGATAACAATGTAAAATCAAAATCTATAACATAACAAATTAACATGTTTCAAGGATGTATTAAAGTCGAAATCTTTATGAGACAAATGCATAACTGGGGTTGAATTAGCGTAAGTATTGTTAAAGTCGAAAATCTTGATAGGACAAAATGCATAACAAAGAAATTAAAATTAGCGCGCCAAAGGGTGTGGTAGTGCCCAGACATCTATTGAACAAAAGGAGTCGAAATCTTTATAGGACAAAATGCATAACAAGGGTTCATTGTGTTGGAGGGTATAAATGATACGATATTGATTTGAGGTATCACAAATCATCGCAACACTTTTATTCTACGGAGCTAATTGAACAACGCCTAACGGGGAAACAGGAAAATGTCTCGTCGTCTAACTACTACACCTGAATTATCTTATGATGTGGCTGGGAGTCAACATGAAGTACGAGAGTATAAGTCGACGTATACACCAAGAACGCCTAATAATTGGTTGAGCCGAGTGCCCCCTGAACGACTTCATCGGTTAGAACAGCGTATGGTGAATAGGTCAGAAGATCACACCGCACCCTATCCTTATACTCCTCGCAAGCGTAAACTGGGCGAGGCTTCAACTTCTCACCGATTTCCAATAACACCTACCAGGCATGCTGTCGTAGAGACATTTAATGGTGAAGTTTACGTGAAGATTCGAAGGTACATTCAGCGCAAAGACGCTGATCTATGGAGTAGCCCACGAGGCGTCAATTTAAGGGTGGAGGAGTGGAAGACACTGGTGAAGATGATACCTACAATCAATAATGCTGTAAAACAAGTGGAGGTGAGTTTCATGATACGGTCTATTTCTCTGACCAAAGTTTGTCAGTATGTGTTTTGTAAGTCGTAGTCGATGAGACATGTTACGCTATGTTTAAACGTTTAATTAAATGATTCATTGTCTTATTATGGTATAGGAGCAAGAACGACGTAAACATGTGAATCACGGCGGTGAATATCAACCCATACCCTACCTTCTACCCTCCGATGTAGTGCCTGACACGGACCCTGCAGTTTTTCACGATTTACCAGAAAGTAAGTTATAATTATTTTGATTTTAATTATAATATATATATATATATATATATATATATATATATATATATATATATATATATATATATATATATATATATATATATATATATATATATATATATATATATATATATATATATATATATATATATATATATATATATATATATATATATATATATATATATATATATATATATATATATATATATATATATTCTCTTCCCCTCCTATTTTTCTTGTACACACATACTTCATTTCCTAGCTGTTCACACGCATGATGTGTGTATTTTTTATTTATGATGTCCTATTGTTATTTCTTCATTGGACGATGGTGAAGATGACGTTATGAAGCTGGACAGGGCCCCTGAACAACTCGTCATCGATACAAAGGACTCGGAAATCGATGGGACCGCTAGGGATCTAGCGTTCAATATAATTCAGTCTATTTTTGTCTCTTGTATATTGAAGAAGGTCTGCGACCTGGCCAAACGTCATTGTTATGGGTGTTGTTTTGACCATCCGAGTCAGCCACAACACCCATGCATGATGTTGACTCTGGGGGAAAAGGTCGAAATGTATTTTAAAGATGCAGTTAGTGAGATCGAGATGAGCACGTGTCGTTTAAACTGGAACCTGACGGCTTCGGGTCATGAAATAATAGCAAAGGCTTTCCCTCGTATACAGGAAACGAACGAACTGTTTGATGATTATGATAAAATGCACGTGAAACAGCAATTAGATTCAGAGGTAATTAGAGGCGTACTATATGACGTGTGTTACTCTAGTGAGTAATATCATAAAAGTTCTACTTTGATCGTTTTGATGTTTGACGTGCATTGCAGTTTTTAAATGTTTTGCTTATTTAATTTTGGTTTGAAAACGATTATCACTTTGTTATTTTAAGAAAATGTATTTGTTGCTGTTTTATACATTGAATAAATTTCTGTTTAACAGAAGAAAAAAGAGAAAGAACAAAATGTTTAATGATTTGTATCTATATATCCAATGGTTTTCCTTTTTGGTTGGATTAATAAAACATTGTTGTTAAATTTAGGATATTACTTTTCATTGAATCGCTGAGACGTTAAGATGGCCCTGTCGGAACGTGTTGATTATTTAAAGAAATTGTATTACGATGTGGACCGCCAAAACGGTCTAAGTAGTATTGAAAAGCTGTATCGTACCGTTAAGAAAGATGGCAAATACGATTTAACACGTAAACAAATAAAAGACTTTCTACAGAGTCAAGATACGTATACATTACATAAACCCACCCGTAAGAAATATCCAAGAAACAGCATTCTAGCGGTAGGACGTGATGAGATTCATCAACTGGATTTGGTGGATGCATCTAATATATCAAAGTACAATAACGGTTACAAGTTTTTATTGACGTGTATTGATGTGTTTTCTAAATACGCCTGGGTTATTCCTTAAAAAAAACAAATCTGGAAAGACGCTTGTGAAGCTTACAAAAATAGTTTCAAATCAAGTCAGAGGAAACCAATAATGATCCATTCAGATAAAGGTAGCGAGTTTACAAATCGTCTGTTTCAGCAATATCTAAAAGAAGAGGGTATACATTTTTACACAACAAACAGTGAAGTTAAAGCGTCTATTGTGGAGGTTCAATCGCACTCTAAAATCTAGGATGTGGAAGTATTTTACGTACAAAAATACCCTCAAGTACGTTAACGTCTTACCGAAATTAGTAAACAGTTACAATAATTCATATCATCGCTCTATTAAAATGAAACCAACGGAAGTGAACGGTGAAAATGAAAGCATAGTATGGAAAACTCTGTTTTCGTATAAACAACGTCAATTAAAATTCATATACGAGGTAGGAGATCAAGTGCGAGTCAGCAAACAAAGATTAATGTTTGAGAAGTCGTACCTGCCTGCGTAGTCGGAGGAAATATTCAGTGTCTAAACGCAATGTACGTCAGAAAATACCAGTGTATAAAATAAAAAATTATTCGGCTGAAGAAATTCAAGGTATATTCTAAGAGCAAGAATTACAAAAGGTTCACAAATCCGACGATCTATACAGGATAGAGAAGGTGATTCGCAAACGCAAGAAAGGAGGCAAGACGGAATATTTAGTTAAATGGTTAAGTTATCCTTCAAAATTCAACAGTTGGGTAACTGATCTGAAAAAGTAAAGATGTGATGGCGTCGTCTACACAGGTTTTACGTAACACTGCCTAGCAATTCATCTCTTTCCATGTACCCCGACAACACACTCTCAAGTTACACAACGACTCGATTTCCTGCATTTCATGTGTACAAAGAATTGTAATGGTTTCATCGAATCTAATGAACTGATAACTGTTTAGGACCGTTTGTATCCTATCAAACAGGCGCTCGGCCGTTAACTGATCCATACGCATGAACGGAAGTGAGATGGGAAAATTTAAGACCGGTGAATTAAATACCATGCGTACCCTATCATCAGGTTCTACACCTGCCCCTATACGTTCTCCCTAAAGTGGCATAGCCTCCTCAAAGCTCACCTCTTCTAAATTCCTAAACTGAATGTTGTAATCATACGTGTAAGCTTGAAATTTCTTAACATGTTTCTCTTTAACACTCACAATTTTGTAGTAATCTGTTGACGCAACACCCTGTGTCTCTTGGATGGTCGCTCGTCATCTTCGCTCCATTCCGACTCAGAATCCTCACTGTCAGTTCCCAAGTTGACTGATCCAAAGCTCCCTCACCACTGGTTCCCTGTCGCTCCCCACGCTGACACGTCCACGACCAACATGGACAGGTTCAGAAGCTGCTACATCGCTGGTCCCCGGTTGTTCTCCAACGCTGACACACCGTAACCGTTCATGTCGCCCACGTCATGGGGGTGATGACGGCTCGATAGTCTGAGTCAAGTTTTCCCAAATTCATCCCAGCTCACAAGCGTGTCGGCGTCCGCCAAATAAGCGCAGGGTTGTTCCCATTCCGCTAAAATTTCAGCAAACAGGTTTTCCGCGGTATCACCGACGTCCTCGAGCGGTGGTGCCGGAGCGGTGTCTCTAGCAATCCCGCGTGGTGGTCCGGTGACGGCGGTGTTCACGTGAGCGTCCTCGTCCGACCAATAAGCGCAGGGTTGTTCCCATTCCGCTAAAATTTCAGCAAACAGGTTTTCCACGGTATCACCGACGTCCTCGAGCGGTGGTGCCGGAGCGGTGTCTCTAGCAATCCCGCGTGGTGGTCCGGTGGCGGCGGTGTTCACGTGAGCGTCCTCGTCAACCAAGTATGCACGGGGGTGTTCCCATCCATCTAAACACCCATCAGATAGATTGCCCAGATTGTCTCCAGTTCCATCAACGTTCGAGGGTAAATTATCATTGTTGACTTTACCGCTCTCTTCCATCAGATGCTCACGGGGCCCTGATGTTCCAGATCCAGGAGAAGCTCGTCGGCCAGATTACAACCGGGTTGATGATCATCACCATGGTCGTTCGCGTTCCTGAGTTCGTACAGGCGCTGGATGACGGCGAATTCTTCATCGGTAGATAGCAAGAAATAATCGAGAAAGAACGGCAATCAACCATTGAAAACGAGCCAACATCAGATATTCTGAAAAACATGGTGAAATTGATGGTGGTGGGAGTATCCACAACGATTCGTACAACTATCCGTACAAGGTGATTTCAGCAGTAAGAATGGTAGCTTATTTGGTGGCTGGTTAGCCAACCCCACCATTTAAACATCAGAACGTAGGGCCTAGAAATCTTAATAGGACTCATTAGCATAACACAGTAAAAGACAAAAGAAACCTAGGAGTGTTGATGATATTCCTGAGCTGGGACAATTGAGGATGTTGCGGTAAACACCTGTTTTCAGTAATTACAATATGGCTCCAACATGTTCTACGGGACCAAGTACCCAAATATTGTGTCCAAGCTGGACCCGAAATTTGTGTTTTCTGGATACCCTATTTTTACGTTTTTGGTGGTGAAAATGAAGTTTGATTTTGGAAAATAATATTTAGAATTCAAGTTCAACATTATATTGATCGCTAAAAACCTTGAAATACCAAAAATGCTGTCGAAAAAGACGAGTTTTTACAGGGTTTGTCATGAAAAACCCCGAGCCTTTTTGAAATAAGCTCTTTTCACAAGAAAATTACACACGATGTTTTAAAATTCTGTTCTTACATAACGTATGATTGTATTTACATTTTATTTTTACACGGTTTCAGAACCTCTTGCCTCGAAACATGTGAAAAATATATAAAAACTACACGTTGAAGCCCCGATCCGTGTAGCTAAGCTATCCCTTGAGAGCGTGGAGGGGCTGCGGAAGTTGATGAATCCCCATACGTCGATTGGCAATGGTTGCCAGCCACTGAGGAGGAAACGATAGCGTCCTTTCCCGCGCAATTTAGAATCCACCCTTTATCTATAAAACACCCACTGCTAGATTTTCTTATCAACCACCATCATAGACGCCTGTAGTGAAGCAGACCGGAGGTTGGCATGCCAGCTAGCAGATAAGCTCTGGAGGTGTGAGGAAGAAGTTCAACTAGGATTTCCAAGGAGTTACATGGAACGATACAGCCGTGAGATCGATAGTCTGTTTCAGCGCTCCTTATAGCACCTCCCGGACAATAAACGCATGCACGTGAGTCCTATTAAGATTTCCAGGCTCCTTTTGTCTTTCATTGTTTTATGCTAATGCGTCCTATTAAGATTTCCAAGCTCCTTTTGTCTTTCATTGTTTTATGCTAACGCTTCCTATTAAGATTTCCAGGCTCCTTTTGTCTTTCATTGTTTTATGCTAATGCGTCCTATTAAGATTTCCAGGCTCCTTTTGTCTTTCATTGTTTTATGCTAATGAGTCCTATTAAGATTTCTAGGTTCCTTTTGTCTTTCATTGGTTTTTTTTGACCTCATTAATTATTCATGTGACATCATTAATTATTCATGTGACCTTGTGACGTCATGCATAAATTTGCATAATTAGTCTCATAGAGACCCTACACACTACTGTGCTGCATTTTTTGCACAAAATAGGTGTAAAGTTCTTCATATGAGAATATGCATTGGATATATACATTTAAATCAAATAATAATTAATAAATTTTAAACATTATATAGATTAATTAATCATTGATATTTAATACAAAAAGCCTTTTTGCGGACAGTGTTATTTCATTTTATATAATTAAAACAAACAATTAGATACATCATAGGTAAATTTTGGCTGTTAAATTAATTGGTACAGGTATATTATTAAGTTTTTTAATCTTAAAAATAAATTTAATCATTGTCTTAAATTCGTAAATTCTGTTTACATGCAAAACAAATTTTAAACTAATTGTTTTAATGAATGTATGTTTCCTAAAACAGTTAAAACATGTTGTATATGCTCATATACTGACAAGAACGTTACCCAGACTGTGAATAGTATAGAGGTCTGACAAAGGTAAATCGTCTCCAAGTATAGGCATGAGGGATTCTATCAATGTTGGAGTTACAAAAACTTACAAAGGTGATGCATGTACGTTTGTAAATTCTCTTTCAGTAAAATGTCTGCACAGATTATTATTATTATTATTATTATTATTATTATTATTATTATTATTATTATTATTATTATTATTATTATTATTATTATTATTATTATTATTATTATTATTATTATTATTATTATTATTATTATTATTATTATTATTATTATTATTATTATTATTATTATTATTATTATTATTATTATTATTATTATTATTATTATTATTATTATTATTATTATTATTATTATTATTATTATTATTATTATTATTATTATTATTATTATTATTATTATTATTATTATTATTATTATTAACAGTTCGAAAGGATATTGGAAGGGTCAAGGAGCGATAAAGAAATTAGCAAAAGCGGCCACATTTTCTGAAAGTATAACTCGAGAGTGGTTGAGAAAGCAAGCGTTATGGCAGATTTATCTCCCATACCCTAATTACATCCCAAGGCCGACCAGCGCAAAGTCTCTCCAAGAAAAAAAACGAACGAGGTTCATCAGGCTGATCTGTTGTTCCTTCGTCATGATACAATCGGTAAAAGTATGCATTAACAATCTCCGACGAAGCTAGCAGATACAAGGAGGCCGAACCGTTGATTGACAAGACTGCCGCGCAAGTCGGTAACACGTTTGAAAAAAAATTACAAGAGGAGTCCGCTGACCGAAAATTCTCAAAGTCGATCAGGAAAAGAATTTATGGCGAGCATAAATAGCCTAATGAGTAAAAAAGGCGTAACGGTACAGAGGGGTGAGGTCGGGAATCATAGGGCGCAGGGTATCGTAGAACGATTAAACAGAACTTTAGCCGAGAGATTGTTTTCTCATCAATACGCGCAAGAAATGGTGAATAAAGATGCAAGATCTAGAGAATGGGTAAATACACTCACTGGCCATAAGTATTGCAACATCCCCAAAGTTCAGTTTGGAGAACTGTGTTACAATAATTTATTTTATTTTATTTACACTACTTAATACTTCTTGAAAGTGTCTGTGTTTTGAAGTCAATGTTCTTTTTTACTGTTCTTGCTCGGAAATTATGTAATACACGATCGATGAAATCGGATTATATGATCATCTCACCTGTTACTTGTAAAGTGCTATTTTGAGCATGTTGCAATACTTTTGGACAGTGAGTGTAGGTTACCGCAAGTAATCAAAGCCTTTAATAACTAAGAAACTAGACTCATTGGATTAAAACCGAAAGATGCCATCTAAATGAGATTGATTGAGCAGAGGTCGGCCTCGCCAGCTCATCGCCCCATTGGAAATAAGGAAAAGAGAATTGCGGGAAACGAACTAGTTAGATATTTATACGCGCCCGGTCATTATCCCGATTGAGAAATTTTATGGTGATAATGGCCATCAGTTAAAATAACGATGATGTCACCAAGTTATCTTTAGCCATGACCCTGTCCGCTTATGCTAGGAACGGTTTCTCCAATTGACAATAGTTTTTGCTTTGTCATTGATGATGATGTCACCGAGTTATCTTTAGCCATGACCCATGACCGCTTATGCTAGGAACGGTTTCTCGAGTTGACAATACTTTTTGCTTCGTCATTGATGACGTACAATAGTTTTTGCTTTATTGCTGATATATTTGTATGTGTTACTGAGAGATTTATTTTGTCATGGTTTCAATAAAAGGTTTGTTGCATATTATCTAGAGCTGTTTTTCTTTGTTTTATTAAAAGTTTGTTTTATAATGGCCGTAAGTGAGAGTATGAATTCCGTCATGTGGTATAAATCTCTTTGTATCCAGCAGTGATAAGGATATTTTATTGGCGCGTAATGTGTAAATTTTATGATTCTCATTTCTAATAAAATCCACAGAGTGGGAGAGCGTCTTATTTTGAGATAAGAAGTTATAAATTTGAATATTGAGTATAATAAACTGTCCGTGTCCGTGTAAAGTAGATTGCACCCGTCGCCGTACTTTTGTTTTAAATGATTGTAATAAAAATTATACATGAAATGTTTAGATAAATCCGGTATGCTCATTCCGACGTATACCGGTACCGGACAGTTGAGCTTGAGAATCGTTTTGTGCATGTGGATGGCCGCCAGATCGTAATCAAAAATCTTGGCATTAGCAAAAGATGGTCTCGCGATTAATTTACGGATACAATTTTCTTCGTAACATCTCACTAAATTCACGTTGATCCGATTTCGTAAATTTTCCATCGTTTTTCCAAAGACGAAATTATTCATGAGCTTGTACAAATCTTTTTCAAAATTTGACTCGGCATTTTTTCTCAAATTTGTATTCAGATCTATATACGACCTCATCCACGGTTCATGATTGAATTTTAAAACGCGATGAATATTTTTTTAATTTCATACCGAGCGATAAATACAGTTGTAGATTGCGATAGTGAAGTACGTATTTTAATTTGTTACTCAAATTGGCGGTTAATTTATTTACTTTTGGAGCGAGTCTGTCTCTCAATAGCCCAAGCTGATAGGGGGACATCCATTCCTTGGGAACCTCCAACGTCTCTGGTGCGAGTGGAAATGCCTTGTGAAGATTGTGTAACCGTTTATGATATTCAAGATCAACTTCTTAAATGTACCCTTTGCTCGATTCGATATTGATCGACTCGATATCGATCGAAAGTATTTCATCTCTCGTTAACCATAAAATTTCCCGGTTGGAAGGTATTGACTCATCGCCCAGCCGTGAAGGTTATTCGCGTCGAGGTGTTGGATGTATTAATTCGTAGGTTTTGATCGGTCGTATAATCCGGGAAGTATGGGTTGTTTGCTTTAACGTGTCTCCCGCTCTCCCAGCTCAAGCCGGGACTGGTGTAATAATGAGCGGGATCTAACCCGTACTGTTTCATACACATAGAGGTCGTGATAATCCCCTATTGCTCGTCCGTAATGTCTTCGCCGTTCAGGCTACTATAAAAAGGGTCTTTCGGAGGAAGACTGGTTTCTTCAAAACGTTCAAAATCATCCATGTACTCGTAGGGATAAATGCCTTTTTTAAAGCAGTCCAATCTTATTCGGATCCGGTTCGTACTCTTTAGTGATTAGTAAAGAATCGGGATCGTTTGATTTAACGAGCTTATCGAGTGAAGCCAGTAAAAATTGAGCGCTATCGATAAATCGCAGTTGCCCGACTGAAAAAGAAATATACTTTTCAATGTTGTTTGCGATACAGTTTAGATTTTCTTTAGTTTGACTTATAGCTTGCATGATGAGATGAGAGTCGTATCCTCGCAAATTATGGAATACCACCGCGATAGGCGTTTTGTTTGGTTTTATGCTCAGTTTTAAATTACAGTAATCATGCGCCGCTCCTCGATATTTTCCAGTAATGTGACAATGATCGCGTACTTTCTTGTCGTCTCCTTCAAATTTTTTTTCACAAATCCAACACTTTTTGGATTTTTTAAAATAATTTTTCACTTCGTCCATTGTCATAAACATATTTTAGGGTTTTTAAATATTTCGTTGATGTTTTTTGCTTCTTTTAGCATTGCCTCCAAAAACTGTTTTGAGGCATCTTGCCCACTGTATACCTTGGGCGGTTGAGTTTGATCGTCGCATCTAACGACCGTGTACGCATACCCACAAACTACGTGTTCTTGCATTTTTTTAGTATTGGTTCCACTCACATCGTCAATCTTTTTAATTAACGCTTCAAAGTCTGCGTATATGACGAAAGGAACTTTCATCTTTTTACTTTAATGCGCCTTGAGCACCACTCAGTTGGTGGATACGTGCGCTATATAAGTCCACACATTATTATTATTATTAAAAATTTATAAAACGTAGTTTATTTTCACCCTCAACCGGCATCTCGATCCGAACCGCTCTGTCGTCTTTTCCCTTACATTCGGGGATGTGACGTTGGAGGAGTGCTTCCGTGGTGTAACCGTGTAAACACCTCTCGCAAAAGTGTTTACGATGTTCGTATTTCGTTTGATAGTAAAGTAAACGGTTTAGATCCTTAATCCAAACGTAGTGTGATTTAGTTTCGTGGATTAATAATAAATTAATACGACGCATGTCTGCAGGTAAATTATTACTGATTTTTGGTAACCAAAAACGTTTTAAAGCCATCTTGTTTTGTTTCTCTACTTTTTTGACTTGATCGATTGGAGTTGGAGCATCGA
This sequence comes from Zoroaster sp. YZ-2022, assembly GCA_029582265.1. Lineage (NCBI taxonomy): Eukaryota > Metazoa > Echinodermata > Asteroidea > Forcipulatida > Zoroasteridae > Zoroaster > Zoroaster sp. YZ-2022. The sequence goes on from CM055825.1 coordinate 38,669,221, forward strand.
TCCCATCAAAATTTAAACCATCTTCCGACTGATAGCTAGAAATTATATATGCATGATTATCCGCGGGAAAAAGACCAGAACGCAGCGCCCAACTCAGACAATTGTCATCATTGTTTTTCGGTAGTGCGAGGTAAGAGCCGCGTCTCAAAGGTTGAAATTTTGACATGGTAATACTCATAGCTACAACACGATCTACTATCAATCCAGAACTGTTGTGCGTCCATTTTTCTAAAGCCTCCTGAATTTTCCGCAAAGGCTGTGGTTAATTTATCTCCAATCTCGTTCGGATCGATTAAAACGAGTTGGTTTTTATGGTGAAAATGAGGTTCGGCATAATCGGTCGTACCATCTAGTCTCTCTTTATACAATTGAATACGCAATGTTATCATAAACTTTATCTGTCCAAATTCTCGTCCAAATTGACTTCACTGCGTCGAAAAAGATATTTGGATCTTTTCCCTTGCTATGACCGAGCGGTATAGTCATATTTCGCTGTCTTAAGTTGGTGATCATTGATGAAGAGATCAAACTCTACATTTTCCACCATTTTTCAGTTTTGTAGTTCTATGTCAATTAAAGTAGAATTAAAGGTCATTTGGTGCAAATTGACCTTTGACCTTGTCTTAAGTGACCTTTCCACCACAAAATTTTGTCTTAAGTTGCAGATTTATAATTAGTAGGGCTTTCCTTACAAAATGGCGTGGATGTCAGCCTTGTAGGCAAAAGTCAAATAAAAGTGAATTTTGGGGGTAATTAAAAAGGCCCCCCTACCCCCAACCACCACTGACTGCACTTAAGATAAGGGTTCCTGTGGTCAGGTAGGCTACTGTACACTGCAGAATCTCCGACATACAACAGCCATCTACACATAGTCTTCCTTAGTTTCATTCACCTCATGGTTGAGTTTTTCTCTAATTAGAATATAATGCATTACGTTTCGTCGTTGCTAGCACCTTCGTGACCACAGTTTACGGTAAATTCACTATCGTTCTCCTTTATTTCGAGCTGTCATTTTTGTACACAGTTTTGGAATTTTTAATGCTTGTTCTAAATCTAAGAGTGAATTCTAACAGATCGTTTTTGGCATTCATGACTTCAATTACCTCATTGTGAAATATGATGTTTCACATCTTTTCGCGATTGATGCAGTCAAGTTAAGTCAACGAGATGCGCAGAGGAGTTTTTAAAGAATTTATTTGTTATTTTTGCTTCCGTTTATGGGCAATCAATTTCATGATAACAGTTTTCCAATGCGCCCTTGACAAAAGGTTTTCAGCCAATGGAGTTAATTTAAATTCAAAATCAATTAAATTTGATTTTGAGGCAAGAGATCTAGATCTTCTTTTTAACTTGTGTATTTTATTTCTTTTCTTTTTATTATTTTTATCAACTTAATTAAATTTAATTTTGCAATTTGTATAATTTTTTTACGAAAAGCATCAATAAATTTCCCACAATGATTGTTTAATAAACAATGTGGCAAAAAAGATTCTAGAAAAACAAAATGGTTGGTAAATTTTTCCAAAATTGTTGGGTGTTTACTTTTAAATATTGGTTTTGGTTAGCTGGTTAGCTAATTTCTAAATGGTCAGTGAATTTTTTTCATTTAAATTTATGTAATAACCAAATGATGTTTCAGTATATTTTTAGTCTTTGATATCTAAAACAGCAAAAATAAATAAATAAATTAAAAAGATTAAGGCCTAAACATTGTAAGCATTATCGTGGTACAGAACCTTAAAACTTAACATATTATACTTAACATATTTTTAAAATATCACGCGCACATCATCAGAGGCAAAAACAGCAGCATACAGAAGAAAATGCTATTTGCAGATCAACGAAAATTTAAAACCAAATTCGAAACAAAAATTACCAAGCTTTTGGGTTTATCTAGTCAACAAGTTTACAAATATTTATCGGACAGGAAATTGTTCAAGGCGATGCTTGAAAACCGCTACGGCAGGCCAAGCAGACCACCCAAAGGAGCACCAGTTCCGCACGGGAAAACCAAATGAATGAATGAATGAACACATAGTTAGACCTTAACATGTAATTGCATCCTAGGTTGTGACGTCATGGTGAGGTCATCAGATATCGAATTACACTAAATCAAAATTTGATATTTCAAAAAATTATCTCATGAACAACAAAAGATATTTTCTCATCATCTTGATTTATGTGACATTTTGTGCACAGACATGACCCCAATCTGACCTCACATTCCGGTCGAAACAGGAAGTTGAATATTTCAAAAAAATCATATCTCATGAACTACAGAAGATATTTTCACAATCTTTGCATCATCTTAAAGACCTTGAACTATGTCACATTCGTTCACAGACATGACCCTAATCTGACCTCTCCTTCCGGTCGAAACCGGAAGTTGAAATGAAGAAATATTCCGAATAACTTTTCTGTAAATGTATTTGTACAGCTAAAACATAGTTGCGGAGTTCAAAGAACCTTAAAACTTAATACATAGTTAGACCTTAACATATAGTTCCAGGTAACGTTGTAACGTCATGGTGAGGTCATCTAATGAATTATTACGTAATTAATTATAATTAAAACATTATATTTTATATCTCGTGAACCACAATAGATATTTTCTTGATTCCTTCATAATCATACAGAAGATGGAGGACTCGACATTTGATACGCAGACATGACCCTTACTTCTGGTCCAAACCGGAAGTTCAAGTTTAAAAAGCTATTTATAAATTGATGCAAATCTGACAGGGTATTTGCAAAAAAACATTCTGGGGTTTATATGTTAAGTGGGATCTGCTCTTTTCAAACAAATATTTGGTGACGTCATCGCTTGTAACAGCGCCCTCTAGCGGCAGGTTTAAAAAAGTCACTTTTTTTGCTATCTTAAGAAAACATTAGACATAATTTTACCAAATTTGGCACAATTGACACCCATATTATGAAGAAATATTTTGTGAAGTATGAATGACGTCACATGATTGAACCGGAACTTACGGTTGGAAGAATTTAAAATTATATGGGATGACTGAACTGGATGTTAATGTATTCAGTGCAGCACATTATATGTTATTTTATGAAAACTCATATCTCCTGAAGTCACTCTTATCTTTTAACAACTTTAGGTGATGACGTCATCACATTATGATGCACACTCGAACACCCTGAGTTTGTTTCTACAAACGCAATTCCTCTAGTTGATGCTTATTATTCTTGCGGTTTTTAAGGATTAACACAGCCAGCCGTTCGAATCTCTTACCCTGGAGGATTAGCGCTTGGCAAATTGGTTCTTTTGTTGTCCCTGCTGACAAGATTATGAGCGGTAAACCCCGTCTGATTCAAATTTAAGCCTGGTAAACAATACCAGGTTCCCACCAGGTTCTCACCAGGCTAGGAAATGGCACTGGACCAAATCTGCATTTAGGCCTTAGGTGGTCATTAAAACATTGGGAAAAAAAATTCCAAAATGGCAGCTTATGATGTCAATAAACAAAAATGGCAGCCTAATGTTTTTTAATTCAGCATGTTTTACATGTTTTATTGAATAGTTGAATCATACGTCTGATTTTTCTTCAAGTGTGTCCTTTATTATGCAACCTTTATACAAACATATTCGTCACTTCATCAGCTACTAAAATCTGTGGCACGCTCTTCATCTCCACCCAAAGTGATCCCAATCTGCCTATTTACCCTTATTTGTTTTTGATCTTATTTTTTTAGGAAAAACAAATCAAAAAGGCCGCCCCTTTCAAATTAAGATGGTGTCCTTTGCCCTACTTTTCAATAAAACATTTTGAAGTTTCACTGAGACCCAAAATATAACGTAATATATAATGTAAAACCAGTGTTTTAGGTGGTTAGCAATTAAAACATTGGGAAAAATATTTCCAAAATGGCGGCCATATTGAAATCTAAAATCTACGGGACGCACTTCATCTTCACAGAAAGTGATCCTATTCAACACCAGATTCGTCACGATTCGTTAGAAACTAAAATTGTGTTTATATTGCTAGTGATATGGAATAACATTTTAAAGTCTATACATCAGGTTTGAATTGGCCTCTGCGTAAACATCCTGACATCCTGACAAACATTTCCTGATAAACATACCAAAGCTTCATTTCCTCGAACCACCAAGCTGACCTTATTTTTGTTTGTTTTGACAAATGCAATGGGCGAATTGATTACACGTGTATTTAAACATGGCAGCCAAAGAAGCCAACTACAAAATAATGGTACCCTAAATATTGCACTAGGAATGAAAGCAAGTTCCAGATGTAGACATTTACTCTCCAATGTTGCTACATGCATGTGTCACGTTTCTAGCAAGAACAACAAATCAAAATAGCTGACCATTGGAAATACATTGACCACCGCATTTTCTTTAAGGATTTACGCAAGAAATTAAAAAGCTTGTGACTTGCCTTTAACGTATGTGTTGTAAAGACTCAAAATCTTATTAACAAAGTAAAATCTTGCCTCAAAAAAACGCTTTCGAACGTTAAAGCAAGGAATTTATGTTAAATTACGGTTTGCCACCTTTGGAACCGGAAGTAGCAAAAAGAATGCGCTTACTACCAATGCGCGTGCGTATTACGTATCAACTTACGAACAGGATACCAGTGCCGTGCGCACCTATCGAAGCTCAGTACATGTATTATGTACATCATTTACACACACATTTGGCATGTACGAAATATTTGTTCTATAATTATATAGAATATTCATTACATTAAATTATGTCGTTTATCGCCCGTGCCATTTCTATTGAAAAAGCCAGTAAGAATCCAACAAATACAACTTGGCCCGTGAGTTTGCGTCACGTGATACACTTTTACACTCTGATTGGTTCATTCCCGCGTGGCTCATACATAATTCATAGAATGCCATACTTGGCGCATACTGATCGCATACTTCCTGGTTGGTTATTACTGCCGATAATACACAGGCAGCCGGTCTTTACCGGCCGTTTGTACACCCCAACATGATCACGTTTCGTTCAGTGACCTGCATGTGTTATAATGTGTTATTCGTAAATGTTCAAGACAATTTACACAATCTGATTGGACAAAACGTAATCACGTGGGGTGTATTAACGGGTGGTATAGACTGGCTTATCAAAATCAGAGCAGCGCGTATGTGCCAGCTGTTCGCCATGTGTTTTGTGCAACGCGCGACGCGGATTTGAACCAGTCAGAGTGATGAAGATTGGCTTAATTTATTCAACAACAAAAAAATTTTTTTTACATTTTGAAAACGAAATCGATACAGGCATTTATGAATGGGAATAACAGTTTGACGCTTGGTCTTTACCGCAGGTTAATGACCTGTTTTGTGTCGTGTTGTATCACCTGTGACAATGCCCAAAACTGGTCAATAACCTACGGTAAAGACGGCGCGTCAAACTGTTATCCCCATATTAAAATACATATAAAAAGGTGAACTGATCCGCTTAACTGATAATCTGGTCATCGGTCGGCTTCAAAATCGGTGCGGTGATTCGCTTTTTTCGTTGTTGGTAGGCCTAATCTTTTTTTCCCAACACAGGTATACGCGGCGACAAAATTTCCCATATACAAAGTATGGTGGCTAAGAGAGGCCTCACAAATCGGGCAAACGTTTATACCCCTATGTGAAAAAGTCGTTAAACACACATCACGGCAGAATTCCAATCGATCCAGCAATTTTGGCTGCAATTGGAAAATTTAAAATGCCGACGCGCGCGGAGATCAGAAACTGCAGACCCTTTTTTTGCTGTTTAATAGTATGTATATGTACTAATATGCGAGCATCTGTGGCGTTGGATTGCAGTGGCCTGCCGCCTGTGGGGATGCTATGCTATTATTGTGATACAATTAATATGGTTCTGATTACAGTATTCTTTTAAAAGAAAAGATCCAAAATAAAACTTTATTGCGCATTATGACTCCGAATTTCTTTCAATAAAAGCATGAGGTGAAAGAGTTACACTAATTGGTTCAAATCAGCGGCTGTTTTTAAATCAAAATAATAGGCCTAGAGGTCAGCCGATACTAGTCCATATAGCTAGGTCGACCTAACATTTACTGTATTTTAATAACTAGCTTACTTTCCTTGCCCCATACAAAATAAATAAATCTACTCACATTGGAGAACGTCTCTTTGGCTTCCTCATTCGTTCGGCACTACCTCGCTTCTAAAGCTATACCAGTGTTGCGCGCATCTATCCAACTGATCTCTATTAGTGATATATCGTGGCCCTCTATCGGTGAAAATGCACCCAGTGTCTTGAAGGTGGAATTTTTGCGTAAAGTGAGTGTTGTGCGTACACTTCATGCGCACATTATGTAATGGTACTTCTGCCAGCCAGTGATTGGAGATATTGCGCACGTTCGCACATCAACTGCATGCAAAATATGTCAAACGCGACGCACTATCGTCGCCAAACGATCAATAAAATGATCTAAAAACATGCGCCCTCAACAGCTCATGCACGCACTGTGCGGACATGTGACGCAGCAAGGGGCGGCATAATCAAATAGACGATAACCTAAGTTTAGTTTAAGTTTAGTGTTGCAGTTTTGTTTCAGTGAAGGATTCTTTTGTAAAATGTTGAATCTCAATGCGCGATCATAATCATTATGGTCTTCAAAAACTCGACATTTTATGGGGGTACAGAAAATAATTATACCCAAGAAAACAGTTCAATCATGCTTCATCTAATTCCTACGGAAGCTGGATAGTGCCAAGGGAAATATTTTTCATGAGTGCGTGAATATTTTTTTTGTACCATTTATCTGGCGGCCGCCACATAATTATCTGGCGGCCGCTACAAAATTATCTGGCGGCCGCTACAAAATTATCTGGCGGCCGCCACATAATTATCTGGCGGCCGCCACTTAATTATCTGGCGGCCGCCACTTATTATCTGACGGCCCCCACATACTTATCTGGCGGCCGCCACTTAATTATCTGGCGGTCGCCACTTATTATCTGGCGGCCGCCACTTATTATCTGGCGGCCGCCACTTAATTATCTGGCGGTCGCCACTTATTATCTGGCGGCCGCCACTCAATTATCTGGCGGCCGCCACTTATTTTATGCATTGTTTTGAAATGTAGCATGTCATCGGTGTCAACGCTCATAACCAGTTAAAATCAACAGGTAAGCCTCAACTGTCGGCTTTTATCTTTGGCCGCCAGATAATAAGTGGCGGCCGCCAGATAATTATGTGGCGGCCGCCAGATAATAAGTGGCGGTCGCCAGATAATTAAGTGGCGGCCGCCAGATAATTAAGTGGTGGCCGCCAGATAATAAGTGGCGGCCGCCAGATAATTAAGTGGCGGCCGCCAGATAATTATGTGGCGGCCGCCAGATAATTATGTGGCGGCCGCCAGATAAATGGTACCAAAAAAATATTCACGCACTCATGAAAAATATTTCGCTTGGCACTATCCGGCTTCCGTAGTTACCCTAACTGGGGTCAGTCAGAGTTTAAACTACAAGTGAGAGCGCTTCATTTTTTCTTGACTGACAACAAACGCACTGGACCCGAAAGAAGTTTTAAGTTTCAAATGTATTTCTATGTTCATCACAATCATGAAAACTTTAAATACATAACAATGACAACAAAGAAAAAATGTAAACGCAATATCAAGATTGATCCTAGTCATTCAGAACAAGGTAATAGGTAGGGGGGTGGCAGAAAAAGCAAAGCTTTTCAAGTCTGTGTCCTTGAAATCCCAATAAGGCAAAATGCGCATACTTAGTTTAGAACACCCTAGCGATATGGCTAATAACTGCGTTATACTGATATGATTAAACATATATCACGTACATAAATATATATTTTTTTTACAATATTTGTGGATTCCCCCTACTCCCCCCTACAGTATTTCCATTATTCCCGTAGGGCCCCCTATTCCCTACACTTTACTATAATACCCTACCCTACGGTAGGGATTTTTCCCCACGAGTGGCAGCCTTGATACGGCGTAATTCACAAATCATACATGAAAAAATACGCTATAACGTTAGACTAAAATAACCAACGGTGCTTTTTTGCAACCTTCGGATTTTGATATTTTCGATCTTTTCAACCGAGTTTGGGTCACTAAATGATCGATTTTTTCACAAAGATAGCAGTTTGGTGAACGAAAATTACACATTAGATAGTTTATTAGTTCCTATAAAATACCATATTTTAGTATCTCCATGGCATTTTAATACGTCTCTATTTCTGTGGTCCTTTAAAGGATGAAGGCAATGAGGAGCAGTATATAAATGCCACTGTATATTCACCTATAGTATATGCATTTGTATTCTAAAAACGAATGTTGGACTCTGTATATTGTCCTTGAAACAAAAATCATCTACAGCCGTAAACTACTATGATACAGAAAGGCTTTGCTCCTAAATTAATTTTGTAATTTTTTCAAAACAATTTGATTTTTAAATGTGACTTAAATATGTCTGGATTCCGGTACCACTTGCATGAAAGGCAAGTGTTTTCACCTGTAGACTATGATGCCATTCGATAATGTAGTTGAATTAATTCTAAAAGTAGTGTTTTACATCAGCTATATAGACCATGTGACTTGTTTACACTTTCCGTGACCTAGAGTACTAGGGTGATTTACTGGGCAAAAGTGTATGCGTTGGCATGGCTAGACTGCATATTGCCATCAGTGACGGATCACAATATTGTTTTCTGCAGTAAAGCATTGCAATCATTCTTATAGATGATGTGACCAATGACATCACAATGTTTACAAAAGAGCCCCAAAGGTCAAACTACGCCGGGCACAAAATGTACACTGGTCTATGACAAGAAACCATCAAATCTGGTATTTTGAGATATCAGCAAAACAATCATTAATTAAATTGATTTGTTAATAATGCACTAACATTTATAATAGGCCTACATCTGAAATCTTATTCATCTGAATTTATTTTTTTAAATCTTGATGTTATGTGGAGAAGTGCAACCTGTACATGTACATGTACAACTCTGCATGGGCAATCTGCGGTGATGTACCCTGATGGTACAGATGCTGTCGTGATTGTGCTTCCTGGTTGCTATTTCCTGAAAGGTTCAAGTATTTTTTACTAATAGGAAACTGTTATCTCATATCAATCCAGCAGATTCAACTGAAACTAATCGTTTATGGGTTTGTTTTTCTTTACTGAGAAATATATAACAAATACAAAAGGTTGCTATTTCCTGAAAGGTTCAAGTATTTTTTACTAATACATGTAGGAAACTGTTATCTCATTTCAATCCAGCAGATTCAACCGAAACTAATCGTTTATGGGTTTGTTTTTCTTTACTGAGAAATATATAACAACAAATAAAAATGTTCACAGTGCGTGAACTTTTGATCTCTCTAAAATGTTCAAATTATCAACTCGGGGACAATCTGTGAAAGATGAGCAGGGGGTGGGTCTAGCCTTTAGTCAAGGCGCACGCGGCAACCCGGAACACAACGCCCGAAAAAAGACCACGCGCACGTGAGTGGCGAAGCCACAAGCGCCTTAATGTTAGCGGTCGGGGTCTGAAGACGCTAGTTTATTCGTTAACCTCCAGCAGAATGAATAATTTACGTATGCAAATTTATTTAAACCAATCACTGTAAGCAAAATGTTAGGCTCATCTATATTTTAAGTGATATCATAACAAATTATTTACCTTATTGATTTATGTATTGTAATATTCCTCTATCAAATCGGTAAAGAAATATAAAGAAAAACATAAGACTGCAGAACGGACTGGTAAAGGTGCTCGATTTGTTACCACTAGGACATATAAGAAAGGAAACAATAGGTCCTCGGACGGCAGTTCTTTGTTCTTCGTTGTCCTCGGAAAACGGCGTGTACAAAACAATGGAGATTGCTTCAAAATATCCAAACAATGGAAGAACAATGGAAGACGTCTTGCGATTCACGACAGTGTCTGTGTGTGTGAACTTCAAGACGTCTGAGGACCATCTATTGTTCCTCTATTGTTTGGACTCTAACTTTTTGAAGCAATCTCCATTGGTTTTGTACACGCCGTTTTCCGAGGACAACGAAGAACAAAGAACCGCCGTCCGAGGACCTATTATTCCCGTCCTCGTCGGACAGTTTGCAGTGTAAGCCCACACACACACACACACATGTGTGTGTGTGTGTGTGTGTGTGTGTGTGCGTGTGTGAGCGCATTCAAACCGGGGACATATAAGAAAAGGGACAACGGCGCTTCCAGGATTTTGTCTTGGGGGGGGGGGCTCAAAGAAAATTTTACTCTCACAAATCAACTAGGCCTAGTATGTATATGTATGTATGTAATTTTGGGTTGTATGTATATGTATGTATGGATGGATCTTCCCATTAGGAACTCGGTAACCTCCCATGGAGGGGCATAAACGCCAAGCTGGCAAAAGCCAATCTCACTCACACACAAACATTAGTGTATCGTCTATAATTATAAACTGCACAAATCAATCAATTGTGATTCAGTAACTAGACGACAATACTTAATATAGGCATTGTGAAATCAGCGGTCAGCCTGGGATTCCGAACTCACAACCTTGTGATTGCAAGCCCTGCAGTCTAACCACGTGACCACGGTGCCATTAGTATAATAGGGGGCAGCAATGTTTAACCTCTATAGTCCTAGTAGAGGCATAGGATGTAAGGATGTTCAAAAACTGGTTAGGTAGAGGCATAGGGTATAATAATAAGGGTGTTCAAAAACTGGCTCCTAATCCTTTCATTTATGATACCTATAGTTGTAGATTGAAAAAAAATCATTCATTTGTGACAAATGTACAACTTTATAATAAATCTAGTGAGGCAATAACATTAAAGTGAAAAGTCCAATCTACGACGCTTTAGTGCCATCCGATTTATGACGTCATCGATGTCCACATCTATTGCTCTATGTATAGCTATCAAAGCAAGGCCTGTCAGACGCTGGTTGCTCATGGTTGACCTCAAGTAGGATTTAAGGCGACGAAGGGTACTGAAGGTGCGTTCTGCAGTAGCTGAGGTAGCAGGGATGACTGCAAATATCGTGATAAGTGTGTGTATATTCGGGTACAGGTCCGCCAATCCTGGTACTGAAGTCAGAGTCTCTGTAGGTGTAGATGGTACATTACCGACAGCATTTTTCCACCGCGCACACCACATATCAAACTCGCCTCTCACTATGCCTTCAGATTCGATGTCTTGTGCGTACATTTGCACAATGTCCTGGAGTTGATTGAAGTTGGTATCATTGCAGTATGCAGGCAATATGTACTGTAGTTTGGCGCATCTTTCAAAGTGGACTGAAAACCTTGTGCTGAGTTCACTTAGCAATTGATCAATGTAGATGCCAAACATTGATACCCTGAAGTATTCTTCAGCTGATTGAGATGGATGATTTTCTCTAGCTGTTTGACGAGATGCTGTCCGTGGTTTGCGTATGACGCCGTCTACTTCATCAGCCAACTTTGTTTGCGTCACTAAACAACCGTCAAACTCTTCTTCACTGTTTTCCCTCATTTGCTTGATGATCTGCTGCACATCACGCACAAGTCTAACGCATCCAACGAGGTCACATGTAGGTGACTGCAATTTCCGGGATAAAGGGTAGGAGGACTCCGCTGAGCCGGTTTAGTATGGTTGTGGCCACGATAAATACTGAAGATCTGAGAGCAGTAAGCAATGTGGACGCTCTTTGCGACGATGATCTGTCACCATTATGTGACACATACTCAAGGGCCTCCTCTATAGGGACGTAGAGTTCGCATAGAAGACGTTAACAGCCTCGTGCCTCTCAACCCATCTTGTGGTGCATAGTTTTTCAGACGTTTGTGTGACGACTCTGGGGCCATCTTGGTGATGTAGTCACTTAGGGAGGCTTTGTCTCTTGGCCGAAGAACCAAAACGAACAAATCTCCTGAATGGTGCTGATCGTGTTTAGTATTGTAGGTAAAGTTACTTCCATGAGAGACAACCAGATTTAATACATGACTTGCACAATGTGTGTACACTGCGAGTGGGTTCTTCTCTCTTATGCATGCTTGGACTCCATTAAATTGCCCGCTCATAGCCGAAGCCCCATCATAACCTTGACCACGCATATTCATGGGATCTAGAGTTTTCTCATGGAGTATGTCAAGTATGCTTTTTCGCATAAGTCCGTGTCCTGTGAGATCATTCACTGTTACAAAAGTCAAAAACTTCTCACATACTTTGCCATCATGCACATATCTCACTGACAGGCTCATTTTGTTCTTTTTGTGGAACAGTCTGTTGTCTCATCCACCAATACACTGAAGTATTTCGCATCCTTCACTTCATCAACTATCTTTTCAGAGATAATATCTCCAACAGTGTTGATGATCTCATTTTGTGTGTTCCAACTTGTGTACATGGCGTTTCCTCCTGCAGTTTCTATGTGCCTCTTCAGATAATTGTCTCCAGCGTTGATGCGGAAACGAAGGACTGACCTGAAGTTTCCATCATTTTCCGTGGATGTGTTGGCGATGTTGGCGATACTGCCGCTGTCTCGGTGACTACGAAATGAAATGTCCTGCCTTCCCAAAAAGAGCACAGTTTCAATCATAGGTCTGATACGCTGTCTATTGGTTATTATTTGTTGTTGTCTTGTGCTGTCAAGTTGATTGTCAATGCTTGGTACCTTGTTGGTCATAACCTTGAGAAACATCTGACATGAGTTGACAGCATCAGCATGATACTTTGCACTGTTGTGCTTGTTGAAGACTTCAATTGCGTCTTTGTATTTGTTAAATGGAGTGCTTACTAAGGTTTTAATATTTGATTGCCGTGTGCTCCGGCAATTCAGGGCAAAGATGAGACATGGTTTGCAGAAAACACCCTTCTCTGCATCGCTGTATACCAACCAGTTGTATCGTTTTAGTCAGCTATGTTGAAATCGTCTCTAGAATTTGCACACTGTGGGAAGTTGAAGGAGGAATCAGGTACCCAGCAGTCTGTAATGAGGGCCAACTTTGTTTCATCGTCTAGCAATTTCCTCCCGTGCGCTTTACTGTAGTTTCCAATGTCGTACTTATTTGTGAAACCTGTACAGTTAGACCCTTCTATTATGACAGCTGTGGCAGACTCAATTTGTTTATTGCAGTCGTCTGAGCTTTCACTGCTTCCACGCTGTGGAACGGACTTAAGGATGCCGAAGTCATCAGGGAAAGGGTCATCAGGGGTGTCTTTAGAGCTACTCTTTTGCTTACTGGGGCAAAGCTTAATTTGGCTTGCTTCAGTTTCTTGGGTGGGGCCCACTGGTGCTCATTCTTAATTTCTGAGAAAGTACAAATCAAAATTACACATTTTAATTTTTTTTTTTTAATTTTAATGCTAGCCCTTAATTTGAATCTTTAACATGGTGTTTATTTTTTTGTATTCAGTATAGGGGCATATATATTTAGTTCTAAACTTATTTATAATGGATGTTCGTCAGATTGTCAATATAGGCTCAAAACAAGAAATAGGGCCCAAGTATATATGTTAGACTTATTGCCACTCATTTAGGTTGAGCTGGTGCCCGCATGGTTTCCCCAGAATGTTGTGGTATGTTGGTGTAATCTGTGTACAGTGCTGCAAAAACAGCCCACTGGACTTCAATTGATTATACTTACCGATGAAGCCAATCTCTGGAGTCTGGATTGCAATTTTTTCAGTAATACTCCCTCTTGATAAACATGAACTTGAGTGTATATCGTCGGCAAGATTTTTGCTTTAAATAATTATATAGCGGACGTTGTTGAAGAGATCATTCCGGGGCGGTGCTACCTACTTTCCATCAATGGGCGGCAAATTCCATGAACAAGTGGGCGGCAAATCAGATCCTACCGGTAATCTTTTCTTTCTTTTTTTGCTAAAACGGTGTCCTTAATAATTATTTATATCAGATTACTAAACTAAAACTAAAACCCTAACCTGGGCATGTATGTGATGTGTAATTTGGAAAGGGTAGGGATTGCAGGCCTTTTAATGCCCTGCACTCAGCCGAGTTAAAAGAAAAATGGAGAAAGGAAGCAACACATGATAAAATAAGATTGGATCTGGTCGTTGCACCAGAATTACATGTTCATGCATATTCATTATACATCATCTAAAATAAATTGTGGGTAAAACAAAATGCATTACGTTATCCTTACACTTGTCCGGCATTCCCTTGAAAAGGAAAAACACTTAAATTTGAAAAATGCAGAACCACGTAAAATATATTTTAGCCCGGACAAATTGGCACGTTGGTTTCGAATGTTTATGTTATTGTAGCAAATTTAAACAATTATAGTGAGATTTCATGAGACATCATAATACAATAATTTTGGCAGAAAGAAGAAAAAAATTCCAGTGGCATAAGATGAAAAGGGCTGGAAAAAAACATTTGCAACTTTTCTCCTCCCCCCATCTCTCTCTCCTTTTTTTCCTTCTTCTTTTTGTCCCTTTTTTTTCGGGGACCCTCTTGGGGGGGGGGGGCTCAAGCCCCCCCCTTGGGTGCGCCGTTGAAAAGGGACAATAGTCCCCGGTTGCTATCACAATGGAGAACCATTATGTCCCCGCTTTCCAGGACAAAGAAATTGGACAAAGGATGTCCCCGATTGCAGGCATTTACACACGTGTGTGTGTGTGTGTGTGTGTGAGCGCATTCAAACCGGGGACATATAACAAAAGGGACAATAGTTCCCGGTTGCTATCACAATGGAGAACCATTGTGTCCCCGGTTTCCAGGACAAAGAAATTTGACAAAGGATGTCCCCGATTGCAGGCATTTACACACGTGTGTGTGTGTGTGAACGTACACACCATTCGTTGTGGGGTCCAAAACACAATAGAACAATTGGACCCCACAAGGTAACTATAGAAAATCTTGTACCCCACAGGAGAATTATAAGGAAAAGGGATAATAGAACGAACAAAGGAATACCCCACAAATCAATGTGCGTGAGGGTGTGTGTGTGTGTGTGTGTTCCAAGTTGCCGCGTGCGCCTTGACTATAAAAGGCTATGGCTGGTCTAGGGGTACGTCAAGACACCTACCCCAGGAGCGGATCCATGGTTTCAAAAAAGACAGTCACACGACAAAAAGCGGGCACACTGCTAAATAAACTGCAGAAAACTGAGCTAGAAGGTGATGGCAATTGTCGTCTGCAGAAAACATATCCTGCTTGCTTCCTGGAAGGTACGACATGGTACAAAATAATTACAAATCCCCGGTGTGAAGCGATATGTCAAAGTGAACATTGAAGTATTAAGGATTCACCTGAAAAGTGGCTAGAATGAAAGAGCTAGTTTTTAAAAGTTGTTTGGTGAAAAAATTACCAAAATTGGTCAAGGGGTTCAAAAGTAATTTCTCGTTAAATGCGTTTTTGCTCGTGATATTCAAGGTCAAATTTATCGCATACTCAGCATAGTAACCAAACGGAATGAAATTGACATTTTATCGCGCCGTAATAAATTTATTAAAGTGAAGAAACAAGTGAAATCAACTAGAATTGGTTAACAACAATGATTTCTTTGGGTTAAAGTAGAAAGTAAAAGAAAGTAAAAGAAAGTAAAAGAAAACGCACACCGAAAATGGCGTAAAGACGTTAATGAATTCCCAGTGGACCCAAAAAGTGGCGGGTAGGAAAATTGAATGATCGGCCATTTTTAAACGACTATAAAAACAAAACTAAACGTCGCATGGCCTTCATTTTTTCAGTATTATATCAGAAAACAATTTACTTTTAGTAAAGTAACCTGATATCTCTTGTAATTACATCTAATTAATTATGTATTTCTAAAAATCACTAATTAACACTTTGTCACTTCACTGGAAAAAAATAAACAAACAAACAAAAACAAAATCATGACTGAGTGTTTTTCTGAGTAACAAGTGCTGAATATAAAATACATGGAACTCCTAGAGATGTAAAACTTGATTATTAGCTATGTAATTAATTTAAAAATTAAAATAGGGGCCTAATTACCCTTATTTACATCAGAGCAAGCTTGGCCTATGTTTACATACACAAGTTCAAAGTCAAAATAAACAAACAAATTAGTTTGAAAAATCACAACTTGTAAAAAGAAATAGTTTTTTTTATCCCAACAATAAGTTTAAACTATTTTCATTCCAAATGAACCTAGTCTTCCCAAAAATAGTGAAAAACTAGAAATTCAGAGTTTGTGCACAAACTCAAGGTGTTCGAAAGTGACGGTAATTGATGTCCTCATCAATTGGGATCATTGTTAAAATGTGACTTAAGATTCGTCAAATGAGTACTTGCAGTATTAAGTTAATACGATCTATGGTTTTAGAAATATCGTAGCGCATCCGTTATTGGCTTAAACGCCCAAGCACACATCTATAAAATATATTTTATCCTGCAAGAGCTTTAGCCTGTGAAACCGCAAACGTCCCCGTGAAGACCGCCAGCTGTTTTCCAGTAGATAACGATCTCAGTCTCTGCGGTTTGTAAACAATGGGCCCAGAACCACGAGTGTCTGGTGTGTGTTAAGTCAATGGGATTTTGGCCCAGAAAAGGAATTTTGAAGAAGAAAACAAATCAAAACTTTGACCTTCCGGTACGACCGGAAGCAAATGTCAAACGATTTTGACGTTAACTTTTCAAATGTTGCCTAAGCCTTGAACTATCAGATCTCCGATTATGAACATCATAGCTTTAGTATATTTTGATATACAGTCGATAGCAAATGGTCATTTTTAAAACTTAAATGGCTTGTAATTTGATACCTGATGACGTGTTATGACGTAACTAGATTCATCTACATGATAAGGTCTTTATATGTGTGAAGTTTCAAGGTTGTGTGATATTGTTAACTTGCACTTTCGATGTAGAGAAGAATTAGGGAGAAGAAGAAGAAGGAGAAGTAAAAAAAAAACGGAACAATTACAATAGTTGTTCGGCTGAAAAGCCGAACACCTAATTAATGTAAAATTGCTGAAAAACCGAACCTGTTTACACGTGTACCGAAGATAGCGGCCATTTAAACCCCACGCGACGCGTGTGTCATCATAACAAAGAAAGTAGTCTGGTTGCGGCCCACGTGATCCCGCGGTGTTGGGCGTTATACACTGAGGTGAAAAACAGACACGGTCAACCTCGCACTCTTCGCATGGGGATTAGGCCATTAAAAAGCGTTGTAGACAAAATGCGCAACTGTGTACGGTCTTGCGAATGCTATTTTTAGAAAGAGTGGGAATTTTCCTTTAGATTGATACATCACGCAACCGCGAGATGTTTCTCTAACGTTTCGCGCAGTCCGATTTAATGTTTATTTTTTAATTTTTTTATTATAAAATTGAAGCATTCTTTAAGAACATACCATATTTAGAAAGATGAGAATATAAGCTTTCTTTTGAGTGTAAGGTTGACTTAATTGGACGGTGCCTTAATATGCCCGCTTGATTTTGAAAATTGGCATGTCGGCAATTTTTCAGCCTGCCACTTTTGGACATAAAATTTACAGAAATCGACACCGCGCGGAAAGGTTGATTTTCAGCACAAGGTACGATTTTCAAGATTTGATTTCTCAAAAAATAAATGTAGAATCCTTTTCAAATTTTCTGAAGTTGTAGATAAAACATTTCTTAATACTTTTATCCAAAAAACATTTAAAAAATAATAGCATTTACATATCCAAACAAATTCTTGAAAATGGCATGTTGTGCTCCGCACGCATATTTTTCGCCGGCGTTGTATACTTAGCGCGCATAGCCACGACTTCCTACAGTAATAGCAAATTGTTATCAAAGGGGAATCTCACAATCACATTCAGGAAAATAACCTGGGTTATGGTCATTTAGAAATATAAAAATAAATATCTCTCAGAAAAGTTCAAAGTACGTTTACCTTTCGATCGAATTGAAATTCAACGGAGGCCGTAAAGAGTTCTTTACCTTTTATTTATTTATTTTTTTAAAAATTTTTTCAGATTATTTTAAATTGTTAGTCAAAAAGGCATTTTCCCCACATTTTCCTTAATTTTCCTCAGTTTGCGCTTGCCATCACACTTGGCAATAAGCCAGCAATAATTTGACGTTTATTTAAGACCACCGCTAATAGCGCTATAGCCAAAACTTTGGCTTATTTTGTGCCAAAAACCATGATTTTTGAAGAAAGTTGTGATTTTTTGTCTCCAAATCTACACTAAATGCAGAAATAATCACATCCAAATCTCTATTTGTGTAGTAAATTCATATATTGAACAAAAATACTTTACAAATACTTGACAATACAAATAAAAAGTGAAATGCATTTAAACACCATGGCGTCCATATTGTATTCTCATAATACATCGAAAGTGATCACGTGACTCAGTTTTGTCCACATCAGTGTTTGAAAGATGCCAACAAATCCCACAATGCATTAAAGTATCACAAATGTAGTATTTACCACTGAAAAGTTGAAATTCAGTTGGACATCGTTGATTGGGTATGAGGAGGGTCCTAAAGAAAAGTTAAGATGAGTCAGAAAATGTGTGCGTTATCAGCCGAAGCGTTCTGGAGTTACTGTAAAAAATAAATATCAAGGGGCGCATTGCCCCCCCCCCCCCATGCAGATATGGTTAAACAAGCAACATGTGAAAAATTCAGCTTACACTTATGTTACTTGGGTTCCTTATGACCTAAACTCTCTTAAAAATATAGAATTAAATATATTTGCTTATGAGCCACTCTTTTAAAACCCTCTCGTGCGCAATGTCCTCTTTTGAGGACGGATACAATTTGGTGTACTGTAGTCAAACCAATGGGGCTATCAATACTTGTATTGCACCATTTCCTCATATAAGGACACCTACATCTGTTTGTCGCCCTCATGTGGTTGATAGAAGTATATCAAGTTACAAGAAAGCACATTGCTCAATGCCTTCAGTGCACGTTCTATATTGTTTGACATCCACAAGTTTCCACATAAAGTTTTCATCTTTTCTTCAAAGATCAGCAGGTAAGATTTTTTTATTGATGAACATAGAACCTATAGAAACTACTTGTATATTTAGTTGTTTCATTTCATCTCAAATTTTTGAGGATTCCTTCGATTTATATGTGTCCTCATTTGAGCACATTGTGCAGTAATTACAATAAACAATGCATATGAACAGCGCCCTCATGTCCTCATATGCGAACACTGTGCAGTACATTGCTATTTGTTTATGTACATTTTCATAGCAACATTCTTATTCAAATAATGAATTGAATGCAGAATAAATCTTCATTGAAAAAGTCTCAATAATGAGATTATTTTCTGAAATTGTTATATACTAGTGGGGAGGAAAAAATAGGCTTTCAAAGCAATACTGTAATGGATTTTGATCATAAATTCAATGTCAGTGAGAATTGGGCCATGTTATCTTCCTTTAGTGTTTACGGTGTCATTCCTGTATTATTCTCCGCATTTTGTCACAAAGCATTTCAGCTGTGCATTATAAATAAACACATTTTCAATAATAATTTTTTAATAGTTTTTCTTATTATTTTTTTATTTATTCATTTATTAATTTTATTAATCTTTTTAATTTTGCTCATGAAACAGTAAATTACATAATTGTTCTCTCTTTTTTGGACTTTGCAGTTTTGAGTTTATGATGCCTCGGCCATTGGGTGCATCGAATGTTCTGAATATCCTTGCTGATGGGGGTCAAGTTCCTTCAGACTCAGAAGGTCTGTCAGAACTGACAAGGAGAACCGTTGCCATGACTCAATATGCAAGAAAAAGACACGCTTCCGATGTGGGAAATGCAGCGTCCCAGTCTGTCCCACATGTATGGAGCACTTTCATGCATAGACCCTGACACCAGCACCAATTTTGACAATTCAGCTCCAGCAACTCAAACGTCAAAGATGATGTATATTTGTAATTGCACTGTAGATACATGTACCTCAGTACATATTTTTTCCCCCTGATGCTATCATTGTATATTGTTTGTATTAATGTTTTTTCTTTGTTTCCGCGCCTTGAGCGCCCAGCAGGGTGGATATGTGCGCGCTATAAATCTTTATTATTATTATTATTATTGTTGTTGTTGTTGTTGTTGTTGTTGTTGTTGTTGTTGTTGTTGTTGTTGTTGTTATTTGACGAGGATTGGGGGGGGGGGTAAATGAGATGAAAGGGGATTGCAAATTATAACAACTTATTAGAGACACCATTTGCAAATTTTACATTGATTTTTCTACCAATAACATTGCTCGAAATGGATGATATTGATCAACACACCAAGAAAATGAAGCCTAAAAACCTGTTGTATTGATGTCACAATACTACCCTGACCACCATTTTGGTTGTCAATATATGTACCCAATACTATGTCATGTTCCACAATGGTCCGCATGCATAATGTACTCGCACTGCTTCAAACGCGCTCATACGATGCATGTAATATTCACTCCCAAAATGACGGATCAGTAGGTAATGACGTCATCTACATTGGGTCAATTCCCTTTGAAATTCAATTTTATACCAGTACTCTTTCACAATATTGGTAAATATATTTGATATGTATTCCTCATCTTGAATAAACACTGCAGTATATTTATAATGATATAATTGCGTGCACATGTATTCTCTTGTTTCTTGTCATTGTTGCGCAGTGTCCTCAAATGAGGACATGTACATAACTAATTAACGAAATGAATTTTATTAATTTGTTTATATTTTGTTTGATTAAAATAACCTGTCTGATATAAAAACCAAAAGTTGAATTTTTTTAACAACTTAGAAAATAATTTGCGCATATATTCCATGTGTTTCGTTGTTTCACCGCCAACTTGTTTTGGTCATAAAAATTACTTTCAAACAAGATATTTGACAACATGTTCTTTTCCTGACATCCGTTCTATAATAGCAAAAGGGCATTGTACAGATTCAGTCTCAAACATTTTGCAAAGATAGGATTGACGTGGATTATGCATATTTTATAACTACAAGTATACAACAACAATATCTCGATTTAAAATTGCATTAATTATTTTATTAACTCATTTATTTTGAGGCATTACAAAAGAAAAACAATGAATTTTAACGATAACAACGTCTTAAGGGAATCATCGTAATCAAAAATCATTTTATTGTGTAATTCCCTACAAAACACAAAAACGTAAACTGCAATATGCGTTTGTGAATGTTAAAAAATATCGAATTTGGTGGCATTACATTACGAGTAAATCATTTTATCGTGTAATTCTCTATAAAACACTTTTCCAAACTACTGATAATAAAAAATACTCATCACTAAAAAATGTAAAGTACGGTATGCGTGTGTAAATTACAAACATTACATTACGGCGGTATTACATTGCAATTCGAATTGTATAACACAGCAGGTCGAGTGTAGCATAATGATCAATATACGGTAAAAGCCACATTATATACAGCTGATAAATAGAACATATTGCTTACCAGACAGTTTTGCAAGTTTGTGTCTGTTATCATCCAGTTTGTCATTAAAAAGTATGCAGACTTTGGCTGGTAATTTGCTCATCTTTAGCTAAGCGAATTCCTCTATGCAATGACCTCTATTTTTAATTGAATAAACAATTAGCCGTGAGTGGTTAAAGCCCTCATACATTATTGGTTTTCTCGATAGACATAAATGATCACAGACATGAAACTTACTAGGTATAAAGCTGATGATGGTATCAAATATCCCTTGTACTAGGTGTAAAGCTGATGATGATATCAAACATCCCTTGTACTAGGTGTAAAGCTGATGATGGCATCAAACATCCCTTGTACTAGGTGTAAAGCTGATGATGGTATCAAACATCCCTTGTACTAGGTGTAAAGCTGATGATGGTATCAAACATCCCTTGTACTAGGTGTAAAGCTGATGATGGTATCAAACATCCCTTGTACTAGGTGTAAAGCTGATGATGGTATCAAACATCCCTTGTACTAGGTGTAAAGCTGATGATGGTATCAAACATCCCTTGTACTAGGTGTAAATCTGATGATGGCATCAAATATCCCTTGTACTAGGTGTAAAGCTGATGATGGTATCAAACATCCCTTGTACTAGGTGTAAAGCTGATGATTGTATCAAACATCCCTTGTACTAGGTGTAAAGCTGATGATGGTATCAAACATCCCTTGTACTAGGTGTAAAGCTGATGATGGTATGAAACATCCCTTGTACTAGGTGTAAAGCTGATGATGGTATCAAACATCCCTTGTACTAGGTGTAAAGCTGATGATGGTATCAAATATCCCTTGTACTAGGTGTAAAGCTGATGATGGTATCAAACATCCTTGTACTAGGTGTAAAGCTGATGATTGGTATCAAACATCCCTTGTACTAGGTGTAAAGTTGATGATGGTATCAAACATCCCTTGTACTAGGTGTAAAGCTGATGATGGTATCAAACATCCCTTGTACTAGGTGTAAAGCTGATGATGGTATCAAACATCCCTTGTACTAGGTGTAAAGCTGATGATGGTATCAAATATCCCTTGTACTAGGTGTAAAGCTGATGATGGTATCAAATATCCCTTGTACTAGGTGTAAAGCTGATGATGGTATGAAACATCCCTTGTACTAGGTGTAAAGCTGATAATGGTATCAAATATCCCTTGTACTAGGTGTAAAGCTGATGATGGTATCAAAACATCCCTTGTACTAGGTGTAAAGCTGATGATGGTATCAAACATCCCTTGTACTAGGTGTAAAGCTGATGATGGTATCAAACATCCCTTGTACTAGGTGTAAAGCTGATGATGGTATCAAACATCCCTTGTACTAGGTGTAAAGCTGATGATGGTATCAAACATCCCTTGTACTAGGTGTAAAGCTGATGATGGTATCAAACATCCCTTGTACTAGGTGTAAAGCTGATGATGGTATCAAACATCCCTTGTACTAGGTGTAAAGCTGATGATGGTATCAAACATCCCTTGTACAAGGTGTAAAGCTGATGATGGTATCAAATATCCCTTGTACTAGGTGTAAAGCTGATGATGGTATCAAATATCCCATGTACTAGGTATAAAGCTGATGATGGTATCAAACATCCCTTGTACTAGGTGTAAAGCTGATGATGGTATCAAACATCCCTTGTACTAGGTGTAAAGCTGATGATGGTATCAAACATCCCTTGTACTAGGTGTAAATCTGATGATGGTATCAAACATCCCTTGTACTAGGTGTAAATCTGATGATGGTATCAAACATCCCTTGTACTAGGTGTAAAGCTGATGATGGTATCAAATATCCCTTGTACTAGGTGTAAAGCTGATGATGGTATCAAACATCCCTTGTACTAGGTGTAAAGCTGATGATGGTATCAAATATCCCTTGAAAATATGTTTGTCTCAAGAACCTATATTGCGTGGACATCTTTTGTTCTCAGGTCCACATAGGGTACGTAACGCTTACACACACAGACAATCTTGTCTAAGGTGTAAACTGAGGACCTCCTATTGTTCCCCTCTTTTGTTCTCTTTGTTGTTGGACTTAAACTTTTTGAGGCTTCTCCCATTAGATTTGTACACATTTTTCAACCGAGGACATTTGCTAACAATAACCGCCAACCGAGGACCCATTGTTCCCTTTTGTTATAAGTTCTCGGTTTACACCTTAGACATACTCACATCCCATACTCACACACACACACACAAGGGTGATTACATTAACTCAGTCAAACTGACACTGCCAATCACCCGTATGGCGACGCTTTGTAAGAACCACAGGCACTTGCTAGAACAAAAACGCTTGTAATATGACAATTGTCTCATGAATGTGTAAGCCAATCAAAGTGAAGGTACAATATATTGCTTACAAATTTATTACACAATAATTATTATCCGAATAAAAAACCTTAGTTTGTAAAGGATTCTAAAAGTATCTTCCTGAAAACAATTTTTCTGAATGGCTCCCATTTAAACACAAAACAAATTAGCAAAAATTGCCATATGGCAAATGTTTGATCCAAGTGTTTTCTGTTTAAACAAATTCTCATGACTTAGACTATGTATTGAGCTGACTGAAACCTTCACAGGCTGGTTTGTTTAATGTATATCTTGATTCAAAGAAAATACGTATAATCATATGAAGCAGTTCTGACAACACTACCGATGTTGTACCTTCCCTTTAACCCTAACTCCCTACAGGCATTTCACTAACACCCTGCTGAATGTAACAATGTGCAACTATAGAAAAGTGTGCAGGCTGGCTCAATGCAACAAGATCCACCAGCTAGAACAATGATTTTGTTCTCTACTGAGCATTACTTATCTACAAAACTGATATTCTAAAAGTGCATTAGATTTTGAACTATGGTTATATATAATTTTTCCATGAAATGTGATTAAAACAACATAAGTGATGACCAACAGTGAAGAATGAACATAAAATATCAAAGCTTTTTTTTCCTTCACATTATAATATACTTAAATGAAGATGACAAATGTCAAAATTTCCTACAAATCAGAGATAGACGAGTGTGTTTACAAATATAAAAAAATCTCAAAAAGTGCAAAGTACAATGAAATCCTAAACAAATGAAAGACGAAATGTTCTGTGTGTTGTATCAAAATTATGCACTTGTGATTACGGTATATAATGAAAATATATTTGAACTTTTAATTACCCTTTTCCTATTGTAAGTTTCCGTTAACATTCTTAATGAACTTAAAGATAAAGTTTATTTTCTTTTAAGTAACTCAAGTACTCCAGAAAGAGAAAGAGAAAGAGAAAACAAACAAAAAACCCAAAACATGTTCCAAAGACCCTCTTCAAGAGCCCCAAGGGATGATCGTGTTCATTGGTGCACTACAGGACTTAATTGTACCCAAAGTCACTGTAACCTCTTCAGCTGGTCACATAGGAAGAAAAATGCAAGTTTGAACACACTAACAAAGGAGTCTCGATGAAACAGTCCTCAAGCTTAATTAACTGTTTATTCTGCCTCTTCACTTGAAACAATGACAGCCTATGGTCCTGTGTCAGCGGTTCGCTGTAACAATAAACAAATGAACAATAAACATGAAAGAGCCTAACAATGGTATCTGAAGGCATTAACAGACTAGTATTCATAACACACATTAACTGTGACTAATTCTAAGTTAACCTTAATAAATGCATAATTGAATATTGATCCGAGTCAAATTACTTATTCTAGGCTACTTCTTGTCTTGTGTACAATATCATTAGCTTCACCTAGGCAAGTGACAGTTTATCTATGCATACATGCGTATTTGATTCAATGAGAGAAATACTTATATGGCATGAACCACATTAAACACACAAGTATTAGACAATCTAAATGTGTAAGGGTAAAGGACGCATTATTTCCTATGTAAGGTCCATGTAGAACTACACACACAACGAACCAATTTTTGTTTACATCACCAAACGTTAACAATTATAAAACAACCCTAAATTTCTTATATCTCACTTGCCTATATCTTCAATTATTAATTATGTATGTAAGAGGAATCTTTACTTTCTATGAACTCACCAACTGTTGCATTCCTAGGAGCTATTAACAGTGATTTTACATGAAATCTTCATTCCTTTATCTTGACATCAGAAAACAGAAATTTCCAGTATCTTGACATTGCATGGTTTGCCAAATGAGGGCGCTATAGCAGAAATACGCCGCTACAGTCACCCATGCATGAAACCAGCCTCTTGTTTGAGTCATCATGGTAGGATATACCTGACTAGTTTTTCCATGGTCCCTAAAGAACATGTTTAATTGATACCGGTGCTACCTGCACCTTGATGGGTCAGGGGGATGGTACCTTGGGAATCAATGTTGTCTGTTGTTCTTGTTGCATTGCTAATTACATACTGATCAGTGTGATCCTTTCTGCATATCAGCAAGTTCATCCAAGCCTTGCGAATCTCCTTCTGTCTCAGGCAGAACAGTATGAAGATCATCAGGCCCTGAAGGGAGTTGAAGATGCAGAAGAAGACTTGGAAAACAGAGTTGGCTGTCTCGATGAGGGAAAAAAGTCCGAAGACCCAGGTCACACCGAGCACGACCGAGATGGAGACGGCATTCTGGAGACGGCGCAGTGTCTCTGTGCGACTGTCCTTGTCGGAGGTGCTATTGATGACCTTGCGTGCACAGATCAACTGACGCATTACCAACGTGAAGATGATGAAGTTGAAGAGGAGCACCAATCCGATGATGAGAATCTGACCAAAGTAAAACGCGTTATCTGGTCGCAGGAAACAGCTGCAAATAAACAAAGAGAGTAAATAATGCTACATCAGCAATCTATAAGTCTAGCCCACAGAACGTGAGAGAGGAATGTAATCTGCTGTTCTAAACACACCTATTAATCTATTACAATCTTTCTTTGCTGCCCTTCCAAAATCAGTTGAAAATGTATATGGTGAACAGGGGCGGATCGAGGCGAGGGGAGGGGGTTATTTGTTCTAAATCTGCACATGACAGGGGCAGATCCAGGGTATTAAAACGGGAGAGGGGACACAGCAACAATGAGTGAGGCACAAAGGGGTGTCAAAGAGCGCCTTCAATATATTGATGGCATATATATATATATATATATATATATATATATATATATATATATATATATATATATATATATATATATATATATATATATATATATATATATATATATATAAATATATATATATATATATAGTTTGATGGAATTTCACGGCACCCGCTGCTATATAGGATTCTAGCCAGCCAATCGTCATCGGGCAAGCTTGGTGGTCGACAGGTTAAGACGTCTGCACTAGTAAGAAGAAAGTCGTGGGTTGAATCCTGCTGAGTCACCTGTGAAGTTTTTTCCACAGACACTCGGGAAGCACTGAGTATACAGTGCTATACAGTGTGTCATCGCCAGTGCAGGCCTCAACACCTTAATGCTATGATTAGAGCTGTTGAAGTGGGTTGCTACAGAGGAGACATGGTTGGCAAAGCGGAGACACAATTTGGTCTTTGTCTCCCCTACATATTGTATACCACATCTTTTACATGAGATTACATCTATAACATTGGGTGTGTCACACTGGGATTTAGTTCTGATTGTGTAGGTGAGACCAGTACTGTGGCTTTTCACCTTCTGAGCAGGTTTGAGATACAAACATGTTTTGCATCTCGGGCGGGTACAATTAGAGCACCCCTGTGGTGATTCATGGTCAGTAACGTTAAGGTCACTGTTGGTGCTAGGGAGCCTAGCCCGAACCAAAATATCATGGTTGCGGGGGCGGCGGAAAGTAATCAAAGGGGGCTCAGGGATGGCTGAGCGTAACCTATCGAAGGAGTATAAAATAGTCATATTATCATTTATAATAGATGAGAGTTTTTTTTTATTATTATGTTTTATTTACTGTCAGTCACCCCAAACAAGGCCAAAAAACCACTAGAGTGTAAAGGGTTACATTTGCGATAACATCCACCATTTATGCAAGATTACATTTGTTGATATTTTTCTTAAACTTAATTAGATCGTAAGTTGGTGGAAAACAATCAGCAGGAAGGTCGTTCCGTTGTAATGCTGTTCTAGGGAAGAAGCTATTCAAATGGAACTTACTCTTGATTTTGGGGAGACGAAGATAGTGAGGGTGTTCACCTGCTTGTTTAGCAAAACGAGTAACACGAGAGAAATCCCTGCGCTTAGGTACCAACTCATGTAGCTCAGCAGAACAATCCCCGTAGTAATAACGGTAGAACAGTGAAAGGCTGGCTACATTCCTACGATGTGAGAGAGGTTGAAGGGAGGAAAAAAGCTCCTCACCAACTAGTCCCTTGATGCGGTGTTGCAGTCTATCAAGAACAGATAGTGATGCTTTGGAGGCACCTGTCCAGATGTGGGCACAATATTCCATCTTGGGCCTGACTTGACATTTGTAGAGGTAGAGGATGGCCTCAGGGGGTAATCTGGGGTGATAGGTGGGATTCTGTTGGGAGGGGTTTTCTTGTTACCCGGGGTAGCCAAGAGGGTGCTACGGGGGTACAGCAGGCCCTGTTGATTGCTAGTTGGACCCTGCGTTTGCTATGACCCCGAGATACAAGGTGTTGCCTCAGTTCAGACGACCGTCTCCTGCATAAAGTATCAGTGGAACAGATACGTCTTATACGGAGGGCTTGACTATACAGGCAATGGCCTCCTTGCAGTGCTTGGGGTGGCAGCTGTCAGATAGGAGGTATTGATGAGTGTCAGTGGGTTTACAATAGACATCAGTCGAGATGCCCTGGGGAGATTTGTTGATGGTGACGTTTAAGAAGTTCACGCTATTAGGAGAGTAGTTAGCAGTGAACTTGATGGTGGGATGGAATGAATTAATGTAGTTGAATTCATCTAGGCTATCTTGGCCGCCACACCAAATGGAGAAAATATCATCAATATCATCGGGGCGGGGGGGGGGGGGGGCAGAAGATAACAATCTGTCTTCAAGGTCAGACATAAATAGATTGGCGTAATCTCATGTAAAAGATGTGGTATACAATATGTAGGGGAGACAAAGACCAAATTGTGTCTCCACTTTGTCAACCATATTTCCTCTGTGAAAGCTAACAATCCCTACCCTGTGGCAATCCATTTTAACAGCCTTAAGGATGTTTAACTCATTGCAATTGAAGCCTACACTAGCAACGATACACATCGCAAACTTAGGGAGTCGTACTGGATACATCAACTCCATACACTTCAACCTTATGGTCTCAACATCAACACAGGTATCAAATAACCCAGCTACCTTTACCTATATTATTACTATTCACCTATACTACTACTCAGTAAGGTGGAGAACATATGGCAGTACGTTCTGCCCCACACCGATTATTTTTGCTCCATGAACATATCAACAATGCCTTTTATTCCTTATTATGACAATATGAGAGTTTTACAAAGTTACCCCTGTTAGGGGCGGAAAAGGGGGCCTATATTCATATACACAATGAAACATATGCTAAATGGGCTAATAACCAACTTTCCTCCTCATAATGTGAACACTATTTTCTTTGTAAAACTGTAAAATGTGACTTGTCCCATGGCATAAATAGATTATACAACCCTGTATCCCCCATATACAAATGAAGAGGGTCAATCAAAAATAATGAAACAATCAGATGTCTATAAGAGTAACGTCATTTACTGTAAAGAAAGTTGAAAATTTAAACAAAAGAAGACAGACTGTCTCAAACTAAAGTTACTCTGGTGGACACACGAATCGGACAATAAATTACTTAACCAGCACTCTAAAACTGAATTTATTAATCAAGCAGGTTTTCTTCTTGAATGAGTGATCCATTTAATTTGGCACACAAAGCCTTATGTTTACAACTGACAATCGTTATAAACCAATTGGCTATAAGTTTTACCTCAGTTCCCTATGTACCCTAGTTATCAGATTATAGTAACATTCTTAATTTAAGGGGAGAGAGCTTGTTTAAAAAAAAAATTCAAAACATTTAAATATTGGAAATGGGTAAATAAAGAAAAATTTGTTAAAATTCGTGTTTTCTGGGAGAAATATGAATTTTTGGGTAGTAAGTCTCAAAATGTGGATTTTTCGTTAAAAATTCAAATTTAATTCTCTTGGACATTGTGATTAGTGGAGGCTTTGTGGGAAAACAATTGTTTGTGTGTCTAGATAGCCATTGTACCAAAGATTAATTTAAAAATAAAACATGAAAAAATCACACGTAATTCCCTTATCGAAATAATGCACAAAATAATTTTTTTGGCAAAGAAAATAAAAATCCCAGCATTGTTTTTCTTTTCTCCCTACAAGTGATATAAAAAAAAAAAAATTTCGGACATTTTGCTTAGTACTTTAATATACGGTAACGGAATTATGGTAACCATGGTTACTGATTTGCACTGCACTTATATTCAAGTTTTTATTACTGTTACAATGACTTTTACTGTGACTTTTGACATCTTCTGTGACAAACCTTTATTTAATGTTAATTAATAAATATTTTTCAATATAAAACTTTAAAAACACTGTTCCCTAAAGAAATATGACATAATGTTTATATATATACACGCATATATATATATATATATATATATATATATATATATATATATATATATATATATATATATATATATATATATACACATATATATATACATACATATATACATAACAGCAAAAGAAACGTCACCCCTAAAAATATTTATTATTTTCATTTTATAATTAATATAATTTGTTTAATGAAGAATATTATGAGTATGGAGTGTAACACGAACACTATGTGGCAAATTTGGTTGACCTGGCAGCCAACCATCCCACAACATTGTATATTTATTATGTTTAATAATATAATTACTTAACAAAGTTTAGGGTGTGACGTTTCTTTTGCTGTTATGTATATATGCCATTATTTTTAGCCATTATTTTAGCAATGTCATGACTACAACAATATAAGTTTCTCCCTCCCCGATTTTTGGCATTTAATTTGCAGTATTTGACTTCAGTTTTAATTTATCCGGAATTTTTCTTGGTTTTAATTCAGTCCAGTTGAAATTTTCAAGAAAAGGGCTTGATTTCATACTGTTCCTTGCCCTGTGTTAAAACCATCGGCAGATCAGCTGCAAGACTCATCGTACTTCGCAGGCCTATGCGTACTGGCGTAGAATCCGACAGTAAATTGACATCGGCGATTGTAATTTCCACACGGTACCCCGACCCTTCTTCAGATGAAACGGAACAATATATAGACGTGGAGGAATTGGGTCAAGAAACCAGACTAGCTTGCTTTGCACCCGATCACAGACTACCGATTGCAAACGAAATGTAGACTAACTAATTTTGGGAAGTAGGCCTATTTGAAAAAAGTCACTATAATCATCATTGGAAATTGATACAAAAAATCTACTTTTCTCAATAATGACAGTACACCAAACTGAAGGCGCCGTTCACCTTGGATGGTGGCTTTAATTTTTAATCCTTTTTTATCAACCTTTTATGAGACACATCCTTGGATATTTTTATCACCGAAGCTTCTGTGGAAAATCAAATATAATATAAAAGAAACTGCAATCAATTAATTGCCATAATGAGGCTGTGTTAAACTTTATGAAGTCATCTCCATTAAATAAATTCGTGGAGGAACATTGTCTTCAAGAATGGGTTGACTAAAATAAATCAATCAGTTCCTCAGAAGATTGCTAAGGGCTAACCGAGACTGGCCTGAAAGTCCATCGAAGAGAAATTATACTTCACACTGGTTAGACCACATCTTTGATATGGGAGCACTGCTTGGAAACCCCATATCACCAAAAATATTTCTTCGCTTGAAAGAGGCAAGACCTGCCTGTCGAACTTACGGCAGAAGTCAGTTGCTTTAAACGTCGACTTTCTGCCGGGTCTAATTCAAATAATGTAATTTTTGGGGTCATTATTTGAATTAGACACGGCAAAAGTTCGACGTTTGAAGCAGGCCTATAAACAAAACTTACTAACTAGTAACTAACGGAGAGATGATACGACCATAATTTTGTTGAGATGCATCACAGCCTTGCATTCAAGGCTATATTCACTGCAAAGGAATTTTGGCAAGGAGCCCAGATAATTAAGCTGCTCAAACGAAGTATACTACGTTATGTACTTTGGCAAATAACGTTCGTGGTTTTTGGGTACAAATACAACTTTATCATGATGAGATGATTTTCTCTTTTAAAAGCCAAGGTCTATTTGTTTGTGGCACCAATTTCAACGATCAAAAAAATAATACATGGTTTCATTACTGGACATGATGGCACTGGATATTTTATTAATTGAAAAGAATGTGTGCGTTTAGGCCACTCAAAAAGGATTTTGGCAAAACTAGCAAATCATTCAGTCAAGTGATCAATTGTTTCCTGCTGGCTGTGGCCATTTAACCGGTATAAATAAACACCCACAAGAGGATTAGATGTTGAGATGGAGAGAGTTGAAATCCCCAAGCTCCGGTAAATACTTCGGTTTTCTCTCAAAAGAGGGTTTCAGTTCCATGGCATGATTGATAACCTTTTTTTCTTGTTGCATTTTTTCAGTATTTATTTTATGCCAAAAGTAGACACAGTAGATGTTTAATATTGTCGCCGGTATTTTTTTAGGCTACTCCTCCTTTTCTCTGACCTCCTCCTCTTTTTTCCCCCCTTTTTTTGCCTTTTTTTTTAAAACTCAATGTACCCGGGGGGCACGTGCCCCCGCGGCCCCCCTGGATCCGCGCCTGATATGTACTTGTGAGAACATTATTGCATATCATAAAAAACACAAAATGGATATGCCTAAATGTAGAAATTCAAGTAAAATACTGTTTTTATTACTGTTTTTGCTTTGCATTTACCACTATTTTTAGACCTGTACAAATATAATACGGAATTCCGTTACCGTTCTCACATTATTCCGTTACCATGATTGAAGGTAATTTTTTTCAATAAAGGAATAATATTTCAAATTTTATGTTGCATTGCAGTTATTAACCCTACTAAAGTGTCTATATACTACAAATAACACCCCTTTTGGAAATTACTAAACTTCACAGAGATTTATTAATTTATGCAAGGTGGTTATAAATTAAAACATTGGGAAAAATATGTCCAAAATGGCGGCCATTTTGAAATCTAAAATCTACGGCATGCACTTCATCTCCACAAAAAGTGATCCTATTCGACACTCGATTCGTCACGATTCTTGAGAAACTAAAATTGTGATTATATTGCTAGTGATATGGTATTTACATGTACATCATGTTTGAATTGGCCTCTGCATAAACATCCTGACATCCAGACATACATTTCCTGACAAATATACCAATACAGTTTCATATCCTGTTACCGCCTAGGAGCGCCTCTAACCACCAAGGAAATAAAACAAATTCACAGAGTGCAAAATCGGCCATATTTACTGGCAATGACTACACATTCGTGATTACACATGACTACACATTCGTATACACGTGATTACACTCCCGTAATCACCACGTGCAGCACGCGCACGTTTCAACACTAAATTTCATGCATCATTGGTTGGTGAACTAACTATCTAAACAATCAGAATTCATTCGCACTATTTTCTCGTTATAACAACATGAAATAAGCTGAAACTTTCACAAGTTGGTTTTTATACATTCTTGTAAAACTGGCTGCATTTTATACCAACATTTTACTAAAAGTGTACAGCATATCTACTGTTTAATAGCGAGTATGTATATGTACTAATATGCGAGCATCTGTGGCGTTGGATGCAGTGGCCCGCCACCTGTGGGGATGCTATGCGATTTTTTCGATCCAATTAATATGGTTCAGATTTACAGTACTAACTTTTATATAATTATAAGGTGAAACAATTACACTAATTGGTTCTAATAAGTGGCTGTTTTCTGATCAAAATAATAGGCCTAGAGGTCAGCCGATGCTTGTCCATATATTAAACTAGGTCGACCTAACATTTACATTTAATATCTAGCTTACTTTCCTTGTAATACACGATCGATGAAATCGGATTAAATTTATCATCTCACCTGTTACTGTAAAGTGCTATTTGGAGCATGTTGCAATACTTTTGGCCAGTGAGTGTAGCTATCCCACTGATCAGCTCTATTAGTGACCTGTCGTGGCCCTCTATCGGTGAAAATGCACCCAGTGTCTTGAAGGTGAAACTTTAAAGTTGTGCGTACACTTCATGCGCACATTATGCAAGGTACTTCTGCCAGCCAGTGATTGGAGGTGTTGCACACGTTCGCACATCAACTGCATGCAAAATATGCCAAACGTGACGCACTATTGCCGCCAAACGATTAACAAAATGATCTAAAAACATACGCTCTCAACAGGTTATGCATGCACTGTGCGGACAAAGGGGCAGCTTGTGCACCGATAAATATATTCCACGCACCTTGAAGTACCTAAGACTATATAATCAAATAGACGATATCCTAAGTTCAGTTTAAGTTTAGTGTTGCAGTTTTGTTTCAGTGAAGGATTCTTTTGTAAAATGTTGAATCTCAATGCGCGATCATACGCGCGGACATCTGGAGCACACATGTTTGCGACTCACAGAATTGTTTTCATCAAAAAATTGCTACAACTCTAAAGCTCTAAAAACTTAGAAACTTATAATAAATATTCTTGAAGGACCAATTAAATGGAAGGTGGTTATAGTTTTTGCAAAAACGTACGTAGGAACCGGGAGGGGTTGTGGTGCCAGTTCCCCCCTCTTGATTGAAGATAAACTAATGTAGCCTGTTTCATGAATAGCATAATTATTAGTGTTGACGGACTAGTTTTATAAACCTGTTAATTAAATCACTTTGACAAAAACTGATTTTTGAAAACAGGTATTTTGCTTACGGGACCTTCAAATAGCGATATGTCTTCGTACTCCGAGTATTGATCATCCAGAGGGCGCGCTATAGCAATCAATGTTCTCGTAAACATTATTTGATTGCTACGCAACCTCGCTCCCTTGCACAACTCTATTTCCATGTTGACATCACTTTTGTACCTTTTAATTGCCAATGTTGGCAATTTGTGGGTGTTTTCGTACTCTTTTTGGCACGTTTGAGTCTTTATGCTAATGAGATTTATGCTAATGATATCACAGCGGGGAATCAGATAGTTGATTTGTGTATAACAGTTGATTGAATTCCTTGTCTTTTCAATGGTCTGTTGTAAACATTTTCTGTTGTCTTCGTCATTGAGTGTTTGGTTAAACCTTTTGAGGTAACCACTGTTTTCTTGTTTTGGATTTTGTTTTTGTGCACTGTCAGTGCTATTGTTACACCGAGTTCCTGGTGTGATCAAACAAACGGCACCCTTGAGCCCTCATGCGTCAAGGATTAAGGAATAAGCATGAACTTATTTACAAATTTAAACAGTCTTCACTTCATGTCAAAAAATAATTCCCATTTTGTTTAAACTGTCCAGATCAATGGACAACAAAAACAAGTATAGGTCCTCCTACAATTACATCTTTATATTGAAGGTTTTTTTTAATATTATGAACAAGTCTCCAAGTTTTAAAGTTTATGATAACATTATCTAAGTATAGTATTGTTAGTGTTACTGTAAGTATATGTGACACCGGTATTAGTCAAAGATCCGACGAGTAAAATGGCTTCGTTGTTCGGTGTACGTACTTTATTGCTCTGAATAAAATAAGAAAAGGAGTAAGACTAATTGCGGTGACACCATGTGGAATCTCAATTGAGTAGTAATTAGTTCTGATAAGAACTGGAGGTACAACTCGACGTTTCGATCAGTATGCTCTGAGTGTGTGTTTCCTCTGATTTAGCAAACTGAGTGTAAATCTGGCTTGTGAGGGCACAACAGATTATATGTTAATTTACATAAGAAAGGGTTTTGAGAAGTGATTTAAATATAAAGAAAGGAAAACCGGCGGATGGATATTGGTGTGTATAGAATTAAAGGAAAAGTCATGCAATTAAATTTAAAGGGGGTAATTTTTTGCCTGTAACATATATTAAATGAAAAAGTCTTCTGATGATTTTGTTTTTTATAATAAGTAATGAAAAGAAAAGAAATAAAAAATGTAGTCTTTCTAATTCTCTGATATGCCCCCGTAGTTTTAAATGACTGAAGAGATAAATGTGCTCATGATTTTTCCCGTTATTACATTGTGTCCACATATAAAAACATATTTTAACATTATTTTTTAGAAACATTATACACAAAGAACAATGCAAAAAAAAATACATTTCTGCGTATGTAATTTCCGTATAAAAATGTATATAATTATATTCCAAAATTTAAATGAAGTATACTTTAAACTACAATCACACCACAAGATTTACACTGTAACATCTAAATATTACGATTCGTTCTGATTAATACTGAGTCTTAACAAGTCTCCAAGTTTTAAACTATATGATATTATCTGAGTATAGTACTGTTAGTGTTACTGTAAGTATATTAAAACAAGAAGTCTTCTTTTGATTTTGCTTTGACCTGTAAGCCTAAAAATGAAAAATAAATGACTGTCAGTATTTCTCATCGGTGGATTGGGGTGCTTAGCCCCTCTAAATATTATCTGCATGAATACACTCTGCTGTTTTAGCCTCATGTGCAGGTCTCTGAATCCGTGTCATAATGGCTAATTTGTACGTGCAATGCTTCGTCAAATCAGTCAACCTGCACCCCCCAAAAAATAGAAAAAATCTGATCTGAAATGTGATCACGATTTTGCCCCTGATTCGTCCCTAATTTGCCATAGTGACCAATCTGATTTTTTTTTTCAATTTTAAGTTTTCCCACCCATTAGTACATTCAGGAAGACACCTACCACTGTATCCAATCCACATGCATGTATTCCTTATAGTTTTGGAGATAGAGCATGCATTCATATGACGAATGCTCTAACTGGCTATTTTTGTAATTTGGCAAAGTGATCAATACCGCATTAGTCACGATGCCAACTTAATTCGGGATTGGTCACTATGGCAAATTAGGGACGAATTATGGTGTGTCCACTTCCCGACATTATTCTTTAAAAAAACCATATACACAAAGTACATAAAAATACAAAATAATACATTTATACGTATGTAGTTATCCGTATTCAAAAATATATATATTAAAAAAAGTAGTTCCATAGTTTAATATTACGGTTGTTTCTAATATTAATATCAAGTATTAACAAATATCCAAGATTAAGATAAATGATAATAATTCTTTGAGTATAGTACTGTTAGTGTAAATATTAATTTTATCATTTGTTCTGGTTTAAATGCAACGTTTAACAACTTATAACTTTAATACCGGTATATTATGCATTATAGGGTAATAGGGTGGGGCTCTACCTATCATTATTTTTGGTAATGTGACCTAATTATGATTTCTATTCATGCGGGAAGGGCACCAATGTGATCTATTTATTAAACGGAAAGTGCACCATTGGTAATTATCTGACTACCAAATTACCAAGTCATTATCTAGAAACCCCAAATTGACGTGAATTGGTTAAGGTACCAATCATTCTGGAACTATTCTCTCTGAAGCACTCAAATTTCAGAAAACACACGAACAAAATTTTCAAAGTGTGTTCTGTACAAATGCTGAATGCTTTTAAACAAATTAGTCAGATTAGTCAACCTGCCCCTCCCCAAAAAAGTATTCAAAATGTATTTAAATAATAATAAGTAATAAAAAGAAAAGAAAGAAACCATGTAGTCTTTCTGATCTGATTCGCTGATCTGCCCCCGTAGTTTTAAATGTCTGAGGAGAGAAATGTGCTCACGATTTCCCTCTCATTATGGTGTGTCCACTTCTTAACATTATTTTTATAAACATAACGCACAAAGAACAATGCAAAATAATAATTTATGTGTATGTAGTTTCCGTGTGTAAACAAATAATATTTAAAAAAGTCTAGTTCCTCCTCCAATCACACAACATTTACATTTACTGCATACATGTATTACGTTTTTTCTGATTAATATAATTATTATTAAGTCTCCATGTTTTACACTATCTGAGTATAGTACTGTTAGTATATTAAACAAAGAAGTCTTCTCAGTTTTGATTTTGCTTTGACCTGTAAGCCTAAAAATGACAAATAAATGACTGTCAGTATTTTTCATCGGTGGATTGGGATGCTTAGCCCCTACAGATATTACCTGCAAATAATATACTCTGCTATCATTAGCCTCATAATTTATACAGGTCTCTGAATCCATGTCATACTAACTTATTGTTACGTGCGATTCCCCCCCCCCCCCTTACGCACAAAGAACAATACAAAAATTTTAAAATAACACCTTTCTGCGTATGTAGTTTCCTTTGAAAAATGTATATAATTATATTTTATTTAAATAATAGTATAGTTCTT
The DNA here is from genome assembly GCA_029582265.1 of Zoroaster sp. YZ-2022. NCBI lineage: Eukaryota > Metazoa > Echinodermata > Asteroidea > Forcipulatida > Zoroasteridae > Zoroaster > Zoroaster sp. YZ-2022. The sequence goes on from CM055825.1 coordinate 38,706,975, forward strand.
CCTACAATCACAGCACAAGCTTTACACTAAATGATTTTCTGATTAATATTAATTATTAACAAGTCTCCATGTTTTAAACTACATGATAATATCTGAGTATAGTAGTTAGTGTTACAATTAGTATATAAAACCAAGAAGTCTTCTTGATTTTGCTTGGATCTGTTAGCCTAAATATGACAAATAAATTACTGTCAGTTCTCATCAGTGGATTGGGGTGCTTAGCCCGCTACAGATATTATTTGCAAATAATGCACTCTGCTATCATTAGCCTCATATACAGGTCTCTGAATTATTGTTACGTGTGATGGCCCGTCAAATCAGTCAACCTGCCCCCCTAAAAAAAGGGGGGAAAAAGAAAAAGAAACAAAAAATTTATCACATCCTAACACTAGAATGAAATGAACCAAAAATTAATGTTTGGCATCATCAGAAAGCTTATTAAATTCTCTTTTAAGTTGATATCCGTATCTCAAAATGTGAAATTTGGGGGCATTCCTCATTGTGATGAAGCGGGTCATAGTATTGTTATTGTTACTGTAAGTATATAATTAACCAAGAAGTCTTCTTTTGATTTTCCTTTGACCTGTAAGACTAAAACTGACAAATAAATGACTGTCAGTATATATTTCTTATCGGTGGATTGGGGTGCTTAACCTCTGCAAATAATATACTTTGCTATCATTAGCTCCATATACAGGTCTCTGACTCCAATGTCATACTAGCTTATTGTTACGTGTGATGCCCCGTCAAATCAGTAAACCTGCCCCCCCCCCTAAAAACGGGAAAACAGAAAAAGAAACCAAAAAATTTTTAAAAATTCAGCTGATCTGAAATGTGCTCACGATCTTGCTTCTCATTAAAACATACATTTATACGTATGTAGTTATCCGTATTCAAAAAAGTAACAAAAGTAGGCCTATAGTTCCTTGTACAATCACGATACAACTTTTACACTGTAACATCCTAATATTCGGCTCGGTCCTTATCGCCCGTGACCACGCACACAACAGGTCATTAACCTACGGTAAAGACCAAGCAACTAACTGTTATTCCCATTCATAAATGCCCATATTGATTTCGTTTTCAAAATGATAAAATTGTGTAACTTTTGTTGAATAAATCCAAATAGAAATGGCCAAATATTTTGGGGACAACATGTACATGATTCTGGCACATGATCCAAAACAAACTTCGTCACTCTGATTGGTTCAAATCCGCGCCGCGCGTCGCACAAAACAGCTGCCACATACACGCTGCGCTGATTTTGATAAGCCATGTCTTTACCATCCGTTAATACACTCCCAGGGTCAATGAATACAAATACTTGGGTCTAACAGTGAAAATGCAAGACAACACACAAGACGAAGTCTCAAGCAGGATAAAGACAGGATGGTGTTCCTTTGGACGATACCGAGGAATACTTTGTGATAAGAACATACCTATGGCTCTAAGGAGAAAAGTATATGATCAGTGTGTACTACCTACAATAACATGTGGAGCAGAAACATGGACAACAACAAAACTGATAGAACACAAACTCCGTACAGCACAAAGAGCAATGGAGAGACAAATGCTACATATCTCAATCAGAGACAGGGTTAAATGCACAGAAATACGAAAGAAAACTGGAGTGAGAGACATCATAAGGACAATAAAACAAGCTAAATGGAGATGGGCTGGACACACTGCCCGAAGAAGAGACAACAGGTGGACAACAAGACTATTGGAGTGGCAACCAAGGACAGGGAAAAGGAAAAGAGGTAGACAGAGAAGAAGATGGAGAGATGACATCAGGGCATATGCAGGAACAACATGGACAAGAACAGCTAGAAATAGAGATGAATGGCATTTTCATGAGGAGGGCTACATCCTACACTGGATGAACACAGCCTAAATGAAATGAAATGAAATGAAATACACTCCCATGTGATTACGTTTTGTCTAATCAGATTGCCTAAACTGTCTTGGGCATTTATAAATAAGCGTTAACAAGTCTCCAAGTTTAAACTAAATGGTAATACTTCTCCGAGTATAGTACTGTTAGTGTAAATCTTAATATTGTAATTTGTTCTGCTTTATACCGATATTAGTAACTAGATGCTACATTTTACAACTTATAATTCTGCATAGGGCCTATATAGGGTACTAGGGTGGGTACTAGGGTGAGGTCCTAGCGATCATACTTTTTGGTGGCATGTCCCAATTGGGATTGCTATTCATGCTGGAAGTGCACCACTGTATAAAATGATCCATTAAAGGAAATGTACAACATTGGTAATTACCTGATTACCAAATTACCAAATTATTTTTCACCAAAAATTGTGTCTTCTGTAAAAATGCTGAATGTTTGCGTTTTTCCCATGACTTAAACTCTTCATTGAACTAAAACCTTCTCAGATTGATTGTTTAATGTATACCTTGATTCAAAGAAAGTAAGTATACTCATAATATAGAAGCAGTTCTGCCAACAATATGTACTTCCCATTTAAGTATTTTAGCTCATTAATCTCCGTCGTCTCTATACTCTTATCACGTATCCAAGGGTCCATCTGACCGAAATGACAAGTTGCTTAATTGTCATCAAGTTCCGGTCGAATGACACCAACATTTTCATAATGGGGTCGATCGAAGGCCATGTACGTCTGTAAATAAAATACAAATAAATATTGCAATACATAAAACTAGAAATCTATAGGTAATAGACTTTTGATAATACTGTATGACGGTTTTTACATTATGGGCTGGATAACATTATGGGCTGGATAATATTATGGGATGGATAGCATTACAGACCGAATTACGTTACATTGGACCACACAGCAATGTACATAATTTTACTTTTGACAAGTGCGTGTTCATTGCCACTGCCGCTTGACACTTGCTCTATCATCCATTCATAAATGTAAACCCCACAATGGTTTTGCAGATTTGAAGACTGCATGGGCGAAGATTAAAACTCACTTGTTCTCGTTGATTGTCATTCATTCGACTCAGGATTTTAACCAAGTCTGAGAATGATGGTCTGTTGGTTGGATCTTCTTCCCAGCACTGGATCATCAAGGCATAACTAGATATGAGAAAAAATTCCAGGTGAGATATTTAACAATAATACTTCTTATATCTCATAAACAATTTATTGTACTGCGTGATCCATATTTGCATTATCAGATCTCTTAGAAATATTTATCATATTAAAATGTGTGTATCCAACAGCCCATTCTGTGGACATTTTAGACCAATTTAAAATTGACATAATATAACATTATAATTATTACATACAAAAATTTACTATAAATAGAACATTTCATCCGTTTATTCTGATTGCAATATCGCCTACAACTGTGATAGTTGCATTGTTAGTGATCTCATTTTTAGGACAATGGTACATTCCTTGCACATTGCAGTTATTTTATTAACAAATAATTCATTCATGTAAATGTCAAAGAGTGAATTGTATAGTGCTATAAAACTTGTACATCTTACATTTCTTCGTCACAGTTGGTTGGTTTGGGCATGCGGTATCCTTCCATGAGTTGCCCAGCCAATGACTTGGTCTTGATGGTTGGATAGGGAGTGCCCCCTTTACAACAATAACATAAAATATTTTAAATACTTCTACAAGAAGGCAGTAATAACTTGGACGGACAAGAGAGTTTCATGAGTTTTCCATGTCATAATTGACTCTATAGTGTCCATCATTCTCTTTTATCATAAAGCAAAGGTGCGTTTATAAGATATTCTTGGGATTATTTGTTTTTAAAAGTATTTCGTAGATACCTATAGTATAAGCTCTATAGCAGACTATTTTGTATTTGTTATAGGTACTTTCGTAAGGACAGAGAGTATAGCAAGAACGCAGTAAACATTTTGTTCAGATAGTGGATTCAAACACAGGACATGGGCAGTGGCCGGTTTTGAAAGTGCATTTTCGCGGCCGATATATTCTGCACGCTATTCTGTTTTTCTAGAGCAAAGGTTATTCTTCCCACTGTATCACATTGCATAGCTATAATGTATTATGCTTATAATGTTTGTATATATGTATACATGTGAATTACAAAATGTTTGCCAATGATGCTTGGCTTGCATGCACATCATTTGTTTTCTAAACTTTGACAATTTGACAATAATAAAAAGCAGATGTTACAGTCAAGCTGCGCCAGCAAGAAGAAAACATCAGATTATCTTACCAAGAGTGGCAATTTCCCACAAGAGAATACCAAACGACCACCTGAAAGTAACATATCAGAAGAAAGCAATTGTTTAGAAAAAAATGCAATATGCCTGTGCCAGTAGTTCCTTGAATGTACACTGTAAAAATGATGCTTAGAATTTAAACACATTTCTAAACACTTAATTAATTGTACCCACTTTTTCAACATGCTTAGTTTAGGAATGCGTTTAAATGCTAAACGGCCATCTTCTGTACATGTTACAAAGCTATAGCTTTTTGACACCTGTTCATATGGTTTTTAGCATTCAAACACACATCACTGAAAAAACCCACAATCTAACACAATGTTTAGGCTAAAAATGTGAAAAAAGTGGGTACAATTCGTCACATGTTTCTCATAGTGACGAATCGGCAGTTTTGTGGAATCCGGGTTTTTGCAGTTCTGGGGTTCTTTCAGTGTCTAATTTCATCTGTGAAGGTTTTAAACCATAATTCTGCCTGGTTTTAGATTTACAGAGATCCCCTATGTGGTGAATAAGCAATACCATATTACGCATACCATATTACGCATACCATATTACGCATACCATATTACGCATACCATATTAAAGTGCGCGGACGGCTGGTACCAGCTATAACCACGGACAGACTGAGCAGCGTAATATGTAGAAAACATCACGTTTTTTGCTTGTTTTGCAATGTAAGACGAAGAAAAACCATGGATCTAAGGTATTTACATCTTAAGGTATTTACATCGTTAGGCAGTGTATTCGTTTGTCGATACTTGGTAATATTGGCCTTATAGAATATTGTACACATACAAACATGTACAAACACATGGGTGGCGAATAAGCGCCGGAGGCACTTTTCTGTTTTTTTACATAGTGACGAATAAGAAAGTATAGGCCTATACGCTATGCGTGCGCTGAAGTGACGAATAGACGACCACATTTTTTTTTCATAGTGACGAATAAGTTCAAGTCATCGTTACACATAGAAAATCAACATTTTAAACAAAATAAACACAGTAAATTACCAACCAGGTACTTATGAACACTTGGATGATAGAACGAAATGTGTTTTTTGAAAAATAAAGCAAAAACAGCGAACATGTGTCCGACTTAAATAAAGCATGATTTACTCGTAACACACTTTTTTCCCGATTCGTCACTATGAGAAAGATGCGACGAATTAAGTGTTTAGAAATGTGTTTAAATTCTAAACATCATTTTTAGTGTAGCTAGTTAACACTTTGCCTGTGTACGTTTTGTATGTACACAGTAGGCAAAATGTTTTAAGCTGGTGGACATACATGTTGACGCAGAAGCAAGTTGTTGTTGTCATGTTAAGAATGTTCTGGAATATTGCCCAGGATGTTCAACTTACACATCACTCTGAGTAGTGTACGTCTGATGCATCAAAGACTCAATGGACAGCCAGCGAGTTGGAACACGTCTCTGATATCAAAAGAACAAATAAAGCACACCAAATGTCATCAAAAGTTTGGTTCTTATACACTCATGGTAAATAAATAACAAAATAAATTGGAATATAATATGACTTGCTACAATGGCGTTGATCTCATTAACTTTGCAGCCATTTTAGTGATCATTGCTTACACAACATATAAATGGTTTCTTCTTCTGTCTTCTGATAAAGTAACATTTCTTAACATATTGGATAAAATGAGACACACAAAATTTAATACGAGATGTTCTTTTAAGTTGAGTTTAATATAAAATCATTTAATTCCTGTAAATATTATAAAGCAGTGGGCCTAAAAGTTTAAATTTTTAAATAAAATCATTACCATTGATGTCTGGATATAGATATCTTCCCCACGGGAAAGTCCAAAATCAGAAACCTTGGCAATCAATCCTTTTCCAAGCAGGATATTTCTTGCAGCTAAATCTCGGTGAATCACCTGATCAAATATTAATGACATAAAAAATAATAAAAAATCCCTTACATTCTGTTTCTGGTCTCCGCGCGCGTCGCCTCAGACCTACGCTTCAACATTTTTATTTATTTATTTATTTGTATTTATTTATTTTTTATTTTTTTGGCTATGAAACGATGTCCAATTGCAGGTAAAATTGCTGGATTGATTGGAATTCTGCCGCGCTGTGTTGAACTTTTTCACATCAGGGTATGAACCTTTGCCCGATTTATGCGGCCTCCACCATACTTTGTATATGGGAAATCAGTTTTGGTCTGGTTCTAATAACTGCGTATACATGTTAACATGTTTCACTTAAAAAATTAAATTAAAAAAATACTAAAAAGAAGAAAAAAACGTGTCACTGCACCGATTTTGAAGCCGACCTATGACCAGAAACCGGATTTTTTTTGTTTTGGCCTAAACAAATACTAACTTCAGGTAAACACTATTCTGAGGAAAATACTGTAAGCTAGGCCCTATTTAAAACATTTTAAAAACAAAGTAACCACTCTACATAGGAAATATTCATTGCTTTCATTGTTTCTAATGAATATTAAATCAAGATGGTTGCTTGGTGTAGAGACTTAATTTGTCTTAATTGAAATGAACCACTTGATCATAGATAGGTATAAACTTACAGCATGGAACTACAGCTGCTACTAGTTATTAAGAGAAAGAACTTTGCAAGTAATTTACACAGAAATCAAACATTTTAGTAATTTAAATCTTTCTCGGAGGCTCATTATTTTCGTCTCCCAACACCAGAGGGAATACGGGGAGTACGGTGAGTAGCATACGCTATAAAGACAGGGAGCGTGATTGTGACCGCCTGTAGTGATGACCGCTATAGGTCCTCAGGAGAAAGAAGCAACGCTTGTGACGTTAACAATTCTCTGATGAGTAGACCTTATACTGTATAGATAAAGAAATATTTATAACCTGTTCTAGACAGAGTTTGTGTCTGAGAAAAGTTGCAAATAATGTCCTTTGTTTTAAAATATCAATATCAATCTTTGTATTGTTGTGCCACCTTAAATTCCACATCTGGGCAGACAGTTTGGTTTTGACATACCGCTGATATGGCAAGGTGTTCCATTCCCTTGGCAACGTCAAGAGCAAATCTCACAAGCTGCTCTGATGACAAAGATTCATCGGAGTCTGACCCTGGGCGAGCCGTCCGCAGGTAGCTACGCAGGTCACCATTGGGAAGATATTCCAAAGCGACGTACAGAACCTCTTTACAAAGAAACATTCAAGTACCATACAAATTATATAGAATATGTAATTGTATTCACCTCATTGGGAAGTTCTGAAAGTTAATTTTTAATGCAATAACATTTTATTTAGCAGCTATTGTAACGTGTATAAACATACGTCACGGACAGACAGGCTATAAGCTCGGGTTCATACTTTCGCCTATGAAAGAATTACTCATAATATTACTCACAGACATTACCACGAGCATGATTTTGTGACTGTAATCTAATCAATGTGCCATAAATTATATAGGCATATAGTTCATTTTAGTAAAATTGATTATTGATCATTTGATCACACATTTCATTCATTGTAATTACTATATGATGATACGCATTGTAATGTCAACTTTGAATGTAATTGTCAGTGGAATTGAAACATGAAATACGAAACGTCAACTATTTTCATACCTCCATGTTGACAAGCACCCAACAATGAGACAATATTGGGATGGTAACCAATGGATGTCATGGTACGGAATTCCTCCATAAAATCCTCCCGGTCACTCGGTGAGGCGTGACCTTAAAACACAAGAACAAAACAAACAAAAAAAGCATGAACATTGGCGCATTTTGAGAGACTGGCCATGCAGGCCGGTAAAAAGGTTTACACAGATCACTGTATTTTCTTACACTTATCTCGAAATTGATCATAGTTAGAAACTTTAAGGTTTACAGACCAGAATAAAACAATTTTTAAACACTTTTGAGATTGTATTTAAATAATTGAGCTTTCAGAGACGTACTTCACAATGTTTCGGGAAGATATCAACATAAACATATTTCTGATTTATTTCAGAATTTTGGGGCTTATTAATTTCTTATTAGTCTTATGTTGTACTCTTCTGCAGCCATTCTTAAATGACCATCATCTCATATAATGATAAAGGGAGTAGGCCATACACCTCATTTCCGTATCATACCTTTCAGTATCTTGATAGCAGCCTTGGTCTTATGCCCGCTTACGTTCACTGTCCCTGACCTCACTTCGCCAAAGTTTCCTCTGCCAAGTATCTTATCATCAACAACAAGATTACTCCAGAGAATTTCCCATCGGACAGCCCAAGATGGAAGGCCAACATCTTCATAAACAATGGCTGTTAAATCTTCTGATCCAGTAATCGTAACTTCATAGTCAGTAGGAGCAGTGTCCACGGTAGGAGCAGTGGCCACGGTAGGAGTCTGTGAAAGCAAAACATGATAGTGCATGTTAAAAAACGTTTTTGCGCTGCAGCCATCTTTGTCAGATTCCCTGTGTGCAAGTACAATCATACATGGCTAATCTTCAGTGCATACAAGGTACCAGATTATTTTCCCTTCCAGCCTCGGTTTGGTCACATTGGATTTTTATGGAAGAAAAACAATTATTATGACTGCAATTGTCTACTGACCACCACATGTAGAGCGGCGTATTTAGGATTTTCAGGGGAGATTATTTGAGGAACGCTTTTGTGCAGGTCATTATGTTTATCTTATGGATCAAAGATAACAGCTCAACTACATCTTGAGACAGTGATTCAGCGTGGACATGGTCGACCAGGGCGATGGACCGGAGCAGTCTAACTTGACGAGGATGAGGATTATGATGAAACTATTTTAAGGAAACTCGAACTCAACATTGTATTGGTTGCTGGGGTGTATGTTTGACTGTACCCCACCTATGCATCTTAAACAATACAAGTTAATCTAGTGTCTTCTTCCCTAATGTTAACAATTTTTGTGCATGCTGATATTAATTAATGTTTACTCGCATAAAATTTACAAGTGAATAATTGGTCCATTTATCAAATGATACCAACATTGCTGAAGGTAAGTAGCACCACAGACAACTTGGGTGTTAAAAACTACACCATTGGTATTCATGTGGGAAACTTACCCAATATAACTTAACACCGTGGAAGATTACATTGACACTACTATAGTGTCATTTGAACACCGCCATGTTTGAAGGTGAAGTACTATAGCCCAGGTTGGACTGTCACCTTCGTGTACTTCAGTGTATACAGAGACCGTGACGGAGCCCATATTTGGGCTAAAGGTGAAGGTGTATCAAAATGCACTTCAATTTAAAAAACTTTCTGTTAGGCCTATCATGTTTGTATTTTATAAGTGGATTTCAAGATTTTAAGTAACAATGAGTGCTTACCATTTCCACTGCTGATCCGAAGGCCTGAGTATTCCCAGTTTGACATTTAACCTTTGACCTCACCGCATTAATAATAAAAGCAGCAGCTACAACAATCAGTAACGTGCTTAACACGGTGATGACAACTACAGTTATAGTATTATCAGCCTGTGCCTCATCTAATAATAGAACAAATGACGTACAAGTCAAACTTCAGGCAACGGTTTTGTTAACTAATTAGAAAGATGTCTTCAGAAGATACAATAATATATACTAGTTTAAAAACAACAAAATATAATCAGGCACGTAGCAAGAAAATTTGTCAAAGGAGGGACATCGTAATTCTTTTTGAAAAAAGTGGCCCAGAAACATTTAGCCCCAAAATATTTGTATAACTAGATCAACCACCCCCAGCAGTGTTTCAATTTTTTATTACAAACAAATCAAAAATGGTATGGAGAGCAGCCACCCCTCTGTCCCCTTGCTACACGCCTAAATACAATTGAAATAATATCAAGAAATAATGTTTTTCTTTTACAATTCATATTTTTTTAATGTAGGCCTACATGGAACTGCTCACTTTAAGAATGTTGCAAATTATGTTATAAGCCTACATTTCGTCTGATGTTTTGGAAAAAGTCGAGTTCTATTCAGGAAAGTATTAGCTCTTACCAGTCTGAACTGGTTGCATCAAAGGACTTGTAGAATACGCTTCCTGTATTAAACAATTACAAGAATGATTTAAAACTGTTTATTATTATAGGATTGTTTTGTTTGAATCTTCATTCCAATCCTCTATAATGGTATAAGATAATAGTCCACACATGGTATGCAGTGAAATAAAGTAATATAAAATGAACATCTTTGATCAATATAGTGCTACAAAACATATATGTTTTGTTTTATAAAAATATTGACATTTAAAACAACAATCTCGAGAAATTGACTACTGGGATTTTCAAGTCAACTGTAGCTGAAAAAAGAAGTTATTTTCTTAATGTCTTACCGTTCCATTATCTAATATTACGTATGCTCTTACGAAGGCTGTGTATATAGTGCTTGACATCAGGGCGCCATTTTCACCAATATGTTCTCGCACTGTCTGTCTTCTTTTCCGCCCTGAACTTTTACTCCCACATGACGTCTCTCCTCCTATTCCAATTTCGACAACTTTAGTTTCAGCCAATTCATTTCTGTTCAAAATCAATTACTGAAACTGAACATATCTCATGGACAAATGGAAAACCTTATAAGGCCTATATAATTATTTATGCAAATATAGAACATACGAGTTTGTTTAGTGGGGACAATAATTATTGGGGTGGGGGACATTGCCATTATCACCTCCTTTCATAAATATTGGGGACATGTCCCCCATCTCCCATTTTTACATACAGACGCTACGCCAATAATTATGTGTGTATTATGAACTCACCCTCCAAACACCAAAGCAACATATGGCGTACCCGTCGATTCCTGAGCTTGCTCGTAATTGCCAAGGAGATCCGGGTGATATAAAGTATCAGGAACCTTATCACTTATCCCTTCATTAATATTTAGCTGTATCAGTGTAACTTCAAAGCAGCTATTCAGTTAATGAGAAAATATACATCAATACAAATACTAAAATCCCATTTTCAGTCTTAATATTCGATTGATTTTGGTGACATTATTTCCAGCCCAAGAACTTAAGTCCATTGGAGCTAAAGTCAAAACTGTTGCTGCAATTACAATATTTTCAGGATTTTTGTCTGATTTCAAATTTTTCACAAAAAGATAAAACATCATACTTAATATATAAAGAACAATCGTCTGTGTTTTAGCAGGATCATGAAGGTCAGTGTGCGCACTTAATACTCGATACACGTGTGTCGAGTCTTGAATAATTGTTTTTCTTACATTATAGACTTGTTTGTTTTACATTTTATATAAAGTATGAATCTTGTTCAAATAACCTTAAGAAATCTATCTCAATATTTTTTCTAAATCCATCATAAATTAAGTGTACATTTTCTTCCTTATATGTTATGTTAACATAGTCAATACTTTGGTAGAGACGGGTCCAGTTTACAAATAAAGACAGGCTGATGTGCGAACCGTTCTTAAATAGTAAAGGTCTAAATTTTGGGTCAGGAGCCCTAATAGAAATCCAGGGAAAGCGCCCTCGAAGCTCTTTGATCAACACATTGTCTTAATTGTCTTATTAGTTATAATGAAACATGTGTATTATGTTGCAAATGGAGGAGGCCCCTTGAACCCTGATCACAACCCCATTTCATGACGCTGCTTAACAAGGCTTTCTGTGCTTACCATTAGCCTTTATTTATATTTCTCTACGGATTTGGAAGAGAAATGTTAATACATAATGCATTAGGTAACTAATTTGTTATCACTTATTTAAAGATAGACAAGCCAACTTTTTGCTTACGGTGATTGGTTCAAATAAATTATTCATGTTGCTAGAGGTTTATGAATAATTCAGTAGCGGTCTTTTTTCGGGTGTTGTGAATTCGGGTTGTTGTAAAGACTGTATTATAATTATTAATCTGCTTACAGAGTCAGCACGTGGCCTCAGACCCGCACGTCAGCATTTATATTTTTATTTATTATTATTTATTTGTCCAAATGCAGCCAAAATTGCCACCCTTGTGTTTTAAACGACTTTTTCAAATACGTTTGCCCTATTGGTGCGACCTCTCTTAGCCACCATAATTTGTGTATGGGAAATTTGGCCTGGTTCCAATAACTGCGTATACATGTTAACATGTATCACTTTAAAAAAAGATTACCAGAACAAAGCGCCTCACTGCACCGATTCTGAAGCCGATTTTGAAACCTATTACCAAAAACTGGAGACTTTTTTGGCCTAATACGTACGCTAACGTAAAGCACAGAACGTCTGCTTTAGCGGTGAGTTTTTCGCTTACGGTAAAAGCCGTGAAATTGGGCCATGGACGCACGATCATTTTTACCTGATTGGTCCATTTCTCTGACTGACTGGTTCTAGCCTTATCTTGAATGTACTCTCAGTAACCGAATCCCGAACGTCATCTGACAACAGAGGGCGCTCTGGAGGAGGAGAAACTGTATGGATGACGTAAAGCAACAAATAATGGGGAAATTTAATATTTTGATTTTAAATGTTTTCTTCAAGTAAAATATTTCTGTTCAAATATCGTCACAAACCACATTGTACAGCGATGACACCTGAGTAAGATTCAAGCCCAACTGGTCTTTAAAACACGTCATAAACTAACAGTTTCACGTAGGACCTATATGTCACAAGCGGTTAGAAAATTACACTTAAGCACTATATGGTATATTGTTCCAGGTACTTGATCAAAGTATAAACCAAAACCTGGCGGAGATCTTTAATCGATTCTTATATAACTTAATGGGTTTCTTGGCCGGGAGTCTAACCACCGTTTGATTAGACACGTACAAAGAGTGAAGGATGCACCCTTGCGTTGCGTCACTTGGGCAATTTGTAAAGGAAACGGGGTCGTCAAAAGTCAGCCTCAATTTGGGCTGGGAGTATAAAACCAAAGGAACGCTGTTTGTGAGTGAGTTTTTACGTTGCGGGTGCTGGAGGGAGTATCTCACCGGGCGGGTGTATACCAGCGGATAGGGCCGTCAGCACTGAGGCTGTCGCGTCGTGCCTAAGCCGCCGAGCTTTGAGAGGTGTCGGCGACTCCAGTTCAACTGGGTAGGGGTCCGTCAGGGTGTTTGAGACCCATAAGAAGTAGCTCCTGAGGCAACGTAAAATCTCCTGGGAACACCGGAGCCTAGGATAGACTTTGACAAAGCCAAAGGCACTGGGTTTCCGTAAGTCTACCCTAACCGTTCAGGTGGGGCTTTGAATGAAAACATTTTGAAAGGAATTTGTTGTTAATTGTGAATGGGAAATCAGACAAATTGTCCCGAGGTTTTTTGTTCATTTAAAAAAACTATTCTTACCTTTTTTCTTAAGTTGGAAGTTGGAAAAAATAGTTGAACTAGTGAGTAAGATAACTGGTAAATCAGCAGGAATCTGTGGATGTCTCGTACGTTTTGTCCCTGACTAGGTAGGACAATAATTTTTACAAACAAAGCAATAGCGTCTTTAATTTAAAATGTTTACTGATTTAACAAAAAACAAATCCAGGAACACAAAATCTCATTTAGCTTAAGATCTTTTTCTACAATTCTTTATTCCCTTTAAAGCCAGAACACAAGTTTTAGTACATGAATTTTTATATGCATCAATCTAGCGATATTGCTACATACACACACAAACCACAATCTGTGCGTGACCGCGTGTTGACCCCAAAGGGGGCGGGATTATGTTTACGGGTTATGAATAGAACGTTCTGGAAGTTTCTTTTGGAAAATGATGTAATTTTCAGAAATTTCTAGAAGTGAAGTGAAGAAGAAACCTTTAGTATTTTCTAGGGATTAAAAACTATAAATACGGGCTGGTACAGGATTTTAAGCAGGACTCGAGCAAACCAAGACTTCGGTAAACAGGAGTCGATGAGACAATGTACACCCACTAGGACCTGTGATGTCGCTTACGACTCGTCTGTGGAGTGTTTTGAGAAAGTTGGTCTTGACCGAGTGAAGTGTCTGAGAGCTGAATTTAATTCCGGAAGAGACATTTTGTGAACTAAATCTACAGTTCAATATTTTTGGGATTTCTTGTTTCCCATATTTTGTCACTGTAGTCGACTTGCGTCCCCGTGGTTTCGTCTATTTCCGGCCGTTTGTTGGAGGTGAATTCGCCCCACGTCCAGCTCTATTTACACCGTGTCAGAGAACTGTTTTTGTGTCGTTTTCGCTGGAGCCTGCTCAGTCCTCGCCCGTAAGATCTTCTTATTTAGTATAAGATCTTTTTTAATGTACACTTGTTTACCCTAATCATTGTACGCTTGTTAAACCCATCGATATTTCAAGCAGTTGATATTTTCATTATTAAATAACTTTCTTTGTTCTTTATATCAGTGTGACCTCGTTTGATTTCTTTGTTGCATCTGAGAAAATTCAGGCTTTTTGAGTAATTTGCATTCACGGATAGTTTGGAGTTTTTCGGATCGTAACAATATGCATGAAAACCAACATGTAAAGGTTTTACACTATTTCACTGTGTCATTATAACGAAATAATGAAAATGTACACGGATTCATTCTAATGTGGAATTTAACATTTCCGGAAGATATTTGCAAAATAATTTGATTAACCCTCCTACTACTGCATTGGTCAAAATCAGTAAAAATGTTGATATACTTCCCAAGGTATATCTAGTGCACTTAAAAGTCAAACACTGTCAAACCTTATGTGTAGTAAGTACATTTAAACCCTCCTACTACAAGGGTCAAAATCAGTCAAAATGTTGATATACTTGCCAAGGTATATCTAGTGCACTTAAAAGTCAAACACTGTCAAACCTTATGTGTAGTAAGTACATTTAAACCCTCCTACTACTACAAGGGTCAAAATCAGTCAAAATGTTGATATACTTCCCAAGGTATATCTAATGCACTTAAAAGTCAAACACTGTCAAACCTTACGTGTAGTAAGTACATTTACAGGTCAAAATGAGTCGACTGTTTTTGACTGGTAAAATCATTGTCTGGTATTGTTCAGGGTGGTCAAAATTACCGTAAAAAACCAGTCAAAAATGCCCCTGTGTGCACATTTGGGTCAACTGTCAAAATGGGCAGTTGACTGGTTTTGACCTCTACAGCAATTTTCCACTAAAGTGCACTAATAGTAGGAGGGTTAATTTTACTAAACTGATATCTCCTCAGATAGAAAAAATTAAAAGTGTGTTTGATACCATCATCAACTTTACAGTAATTAAGTTACTGTAACAAAGCAACTGGCTGTTCGTACCTGCTGTTGGCGTGTCACATGTGATATTAGTCATGACACTTTTGTTCCCAGGTCCAACAGACGTAGATGCCTGGATTTGGAATTTGTATAGGGAGTACGGCTGTAATTCGCTCTTGTTGACAGAATATGACCTCTGACCTCCATCAACTGTCACTTCATCAGACTTGTCATATATTAGATTTGAGTAATTTTGCACCTCGGGATCAGAGCGCTTGTATATGTGACGTAAAATCTTAGTAAGATGAAAAGAGAAAAATAAACAAATAGGGAAATTGTGGATGTTTCAGTGTTCCGTACGTACATGTATATTTGACACAAAACAGCACATGTTTACTTTAACAGTTGCCTCTACTGAACTGTGACTTGAAAAGAAAAACAAGAAGTAATCACAAAATCTTCCATTCTGATAAAATGATTTGTCATATTTTGTATATTTCAATGTATTGTAAGGTTGCACTGCAAACATGCACACTGCCTGTCTGCCATGAAATCATACCGGTTCTCGTAAGTACATTCCCATTGTATATATGTTGCATGGTCCATATTTGGGGAAAAGGTTGACACACCTAAATGTTTGTGGTTCCCAGGTGAAATTTTAGGATTGAGTTTGGGTGCAATTCTTCACCCATGGAAGGATTCAATGAGCACAACATGAGAATATCAATATAATTCTATTGTACAGCATGAATAATTCATTCAGAATCATAACGAATGTCTAGATGTTTAAGTTTTTCCATGAACACTGACAGTTTTTTTTTAGGTTGATGACAGGTTTTAGTGTCAAATGTCTTCATTTTGTCCTCACCTTGATATTTTTAGCTTTTATACAAATATTAAATTCAGGATGAGAGATGCTGACTCCCCGTTAAATCCGAAAACATTATCCTACCATGTATGTTAATATGATACCATTCTCCTCCATGGGTCTATCCCATGTGACAACACAGGTTGGGCCTTCGTTGTTTAGTACAACGTTGACTGGCTGTGATGGAGCTTTAACAGAAAGAGACAAAATTATTATAAACAAACTTCCAAAAGAGGTTTTACCCCGCTGTTATGTGGTTAAGTGTACATAGCATAGTGGTAGGTGTGGTATAGGTTCTATTCCCACCAGGCACATTTTTATTGTTTCAGATTCCTTTTCTGTGTTTTCCCTTCCCGACTCCAAGTCTGAAAATGTCTATATATGCTTCTTTGTAGAATTCTTTGTATAGTGGCAATTAAACGTAAATGGTTTGTGTCTTGGTGAGTACCACCTCTAATGATGCCAATTTCATCTCTCAGTGTAAATCTTGTAATTTCTTGTTACTTACTTGATTCAGCAGTCGCCTTGATGATGCTCATAGAATCCTCACCCATCAGTTCAACTCCACCTTCCACGTTGAATGCAGTCACATGAAGAGTGTAGTTTGTGAAGGGTTTGAGTCCAGACACCTCTAGGGAAGTGGGTGCAGGATCCCCTGGCCCAGGAGCTGCAACATTTAGTGCAAATTGTATAAAACTCTACAAAACTTCCCAGAAGCAAATAATTATATTTTGGTATATTATAAAAGTACACAATTCTAGCTTTCTAGTGAGGACCTTAATTTGACAGAAATTCTGGTCTATAAACAATGCCCAAATACTTAGGAACTCTATTCACTCCAATACTTAATAGGGTGGTCTGATGACACCGCATGTTCACTGCTAGAAGGCTGCAATGTGTGTACAGATCAGATATGGCAGCGAGTGTTCCCAGACGGGTATTATTCCAGACAGAACATCGTGTGGTTTTGTGGCATTTATATGCAACCGTGGGTAGAATTTTCATGACGGTACAAATTTTATGTGACACCAGATGCTGGTTAAATGGCAAATACCTTAATATTTAGCGTGACAAGATTTGGTCTTTGAACATCAATGATATAAACCAACCATGATACGAATACTTACTCTTGTACGTATCTGTTACACCACCTGTTACTGTTACTTGATAGAAAGCAATACGTCCTCTCTTCATAGCAGGCTCATCCCACGCCACATTGAGAGTCTCTGATGGTAATGCTGTCAGTTGAACATTTTGAGGCATACTGGGAGCTACATAAAACAATATGAGTAAAAGGGAAATGCTTTATTTCATCTTTTGTACAGTTAAACAAGTGATAAATCTGAACATTGCAATTTTACTTGGGAAAAGAAAAGAAAAACTTTAAATAACACACTTCTCAACATTATCACCAGAAGCATGTTTTATCACCAGAAGCATGTTTTATAGGAAATAATTACATCCTGAAATAAATTGTTGATGGTTCCCACCTTAAATAAATTTCATTTCAAATATTTGTTTTCTTTTAAATCACAATGATCGAATGAAAACAGGTTATTCATCTTTAAGCATTATAGTTTTTAATACTGAATACCAATAACCATAAATCAAATGCACAGTGCCTTAAATCGTTTGAATAAAAGCTATCAACGTACGTTTAACAACTGATCTGTACATGTTTCATCTTATTACATTGTTTTGTTAACGACAAAAGAGTGACAATTCATTCAGAAATTTCTGATCACCAAAATGAACAGAAACATGATAGTTTGTTACCCAAATTCTGACATACATCATTGGAAAATAACATGTTTAAACCTCAGTCAGAAATATTTGTTGGCACCATCAGTTGAACTGTAATAACTGATGCCTTTTGAGAATACCCTGAGGTATAAACTACAATAAAGAGGTCAAGATTGTGTATATTTAGATTCATGCTATTTTCTTACCAGCTTGCTTGGTTGTTACTGTAGTTGTCAGTATTGCCGGCATACTATCTCCAACCTTGTTATTACATATAACCTGCATTGAGTACACGGTGAAGGCTTCTAGGCCAGTAACACGATGAGACTGAGCTAGCTCGCCAGGGTTGGGTGTAAACGGTGTCCATTCTCCAGATCCGGGTCTTTTATAATTCACTCTACAGGTGAATGGAAGGTTACCATCATATGTGACTTGCCATGTTACATCAACTTCTCTGGCGCTGACGGCAACAGCAGCCACATTGCCTACTTCTGGTATCTCTAGAAGTTGCATCAAGTAAACAGAACGAAAAAGGAATCATTGTAAGAATATGAAGATGTAAATATAAATGCACAAAATGGCTAAAGTTTGCCCGTATGCTGAAGATAAAAAGCCATATAATTAATGTAAACTCACTGAAAATCACCATTTTTGTTCATCTGGTTTATTTCCATAAATTATATCAAGTAAATACAGATACAGTTACATGGGGGAAAATAAAGCATAATAATATGTCCCATCCAGCCAGAATCACAAAACAAGAAAAGATTAGCAATTACAGTACAGATAACCATAATTTCATATTCCACCCTACTTAACCTGATTCACCCTAATTTTACACGTTACATAACTAACTTGATCGAAGGCAAAGAATAGAAAGTTTCAATGCATGTGAAGGTGATTTTGCGTACATTGTATATGCATGTACAGTACATCATATGAATACAGTGAGCGTTTGACTTTGCGTACATGTACAATGTATGTACGTCATGAACACGATCCAAAACCACTGTTTGGATTTTAATATTTGAAGACAAGCAGATATCAAATAACGTTTAAAAAGAACGATAATTGTATTAGTGTCTTCATATAATAGTAGATGCATTATTAAATGCGCGTTCTTATATAAAACGCACATTGTGTAAAATATGTCCCTTTGTTGTGCGAGTACAACAAAGGGGCGTGGCTAAGTTGCAAACAGCATGATGGGGCGTGGGAGTTTTTTTTCCAGGGGTGTGGCATTATAGTACCAAACTAACACTTACCTATGACAACAATGAATGTATCTCTGTCATCCTTTTCATCATTAAGACTATTTTGTGTCTCACACTTGTAGGATCCATTGTCACTTCTTTCAAGAAGATTCACACTTAGAGAACTCACAAGCCGATCTTCCCCTTCAACAGGAGTACTTGTTATTGTGTATTCAACACCATCATCAATGATTTCCATGGAGTTTGGGTTATACCAGGTGATATTGGGTGCAGGTCTTGAGTACACTGTGCAGTCAACTGTAACAGTTTCTGTCAATTTGCCATCCACTCTTTCAGTTACTGATATGATCCGTCCAGGTGCTAAATAAAAGAAAAAAACAAAAATGTATATTAATACTTTGAAATCAGTGAGCTTTACAACCTATATCAGTTATCTGCACGGTATTCATCTGCTTGTATATTGTAATGTAAATTCTTAATGCAATTCGGCTTTACGTCACAACCCATTTATAAAGCGCTTTTACACAATTTCAAAAACTGTACACAGGAGGAGGAGAAAGAAAACAAAACAGTATACTGTGATCATGAAAAGAGAAAGGTTTTCAGTAGTTTCTTGAATGCTCCAATAGAGATGGTGTTGGTAATGTTGATGGAATTCCATTGCTTCAGACCTGCTACATAGAAACCAATGTCGCGGTATTTTGCACCAGTTGAGAATTTAATTAAAATTCAATCAAAATTCTGATGGCATTAAAGTTGGCATAACCTGATTTACATGTAACCATATCAAATCAAAACTATATTTTCAAGACCCCCTAAACCTCGTAAGTTTTAGTACCCAATAAAGTATAATTGTAATTTTCTTATTTTTACTGTCTAATGAAGAGCATATGAATGGGTTTATATTTTGATTCTAAAACTAGTAAAAGAGTGTCTGCCTCTTATCATTCATATTGCATTCTAAATTTTAAGTAAGCTTTGTCATTTTTTTAGTGGGAAAACTATAACAGCGAAGTAAATGAGTTAAATTAAAAATAATGCACCGAGATGGTTCACCAACAAAG
>CM055825.1:38727668-38754722 GCA_029582265.1 Zoroaster sp. YZ-2022
TAGTGACTAAAACCATTGTTAAACAGTCTATCGTAGCTGCCATTATTTTGAAGAGCAATGAATCGGCTGCATCAACAATGCATTTATTCCAACACCTTAATTTCTTGTTATCTCATATCCCTAATCTTTATCAATTATATAGCGTTGACCAAGGCTGCTATCGTACCGGTATCTCCATCCCGTACCGATTTCACAACCAGAGAAATTCAACGCATACACTGTGCATTTCTATTTCAATGCGTACATGTGCATCTATCCAACGAGTGGTCATTGTATTTTTATACATGTACATACAGTGTGTATAGATCTCATGCACTGTCTGTAATAACTTTCTGGCAACGGGGAGTTCGGATATAGCTAGCACTGTAAGTGGGGCAAAATTACGCGACCCTCAAGCCGTTTCTGATGCGTGCGCCTATGGTCCAAGGCTATCAATTATATTGTTAATCTCAAAGTTTAGATTTTCCAAAAATGAATTTGCAGTTTGTTACAATCGTAAAAAATAAAAATAAAAATAAATAAAATAAACTGAACTAACTTTCAATATAAGGTTGAAATTAAGAACCAAAATATTAGAAGTGTGTTTCCATTTACCTAATTATAAAAAAATAACGTGGGTATAAATGAATACCTTTTTCAAAGCTCCTATTATTATTATTTATACGATTAAATTGGAAAATACCACCCTTGTATAGGCTAAACACAAAATATAAGGCCTATAATAACATATGTTTTATTTATTTATAATTATTTGTAATTAAATGATAAAGGTAGGCGTGATGTGTTTGGTGATTGCGGGTGAATTGGGAAACACATAATTATATTCATGTTTTTGACCTAAAAAAAGCTACTATTTTTATTGTGTTTTCTTCAGCATGTTTCCAGTAATGTTAATTGGTGTGCTTACATGTCTATTTCATCACGTATTTTCATGTTGGATGCTTTGAGAGGATTCAATTGCCATCGATGCCAATTAATGCCTTTTGCCACCCTTAGCTGCCTTACATCTGGGTAATAACGACCATTTAAGTGAGAGACGAAACAGTTGATAAAACCACCAGGCTCCTTCCATAGTGTTGCAGTGCACCAATTCACCGTATGTTGCATCCATTGTCATTATCCTCTGTTGTGAAGTGCATTCCTTACTTGATGCCCAAGAGAGTCACCAGCAAGTGCTGCCTTCAAATCGTATTCGCCATAATAATTCAGTGTGTACTTCTCACCAGTGACGATTTGGAAATCCGTGTATTTCGCGAGTGCCGCATCGTCACTCAATCTGTGAGAGTCTATGCGGACGTTCCATGTCCGTGTGACGCATTTATCAAGAGGTCAGATTCACCGTTATCATTAGCCTAACCAATGCTCCCCTTTAGATCACCGGGAAGGCCAGAACTTATACTCACTCCAGCGTCACGATAAAAGTCAACACCGCCGTCCTCTCTGCGCTTGAAACACAATCCATCCCACCACCATCAATGTCCACATGTCACAATAGACATGGAGACCATCGCAGAATCCGTCATGGGTAGATCTTGTAGACACCACTTGTACGTGTAACCTGCCTCCATTAGCCCTTACAACTTCTGTAGCGAGCAAAGGAAAGACTATCAGGCAATGAAGAAGGAAGGCGTGTCTTCATTTTCTCATCGAAGTACACACTTCTCTTGATCTTCAACGAATGATTCAGGATACTCAGCCCCTTGTGGGAGTTGTTTAACTCACACAGTTTATTGCATTTATAGAGTTAAATGACTTACAGTCCTTATCCATGTTACAGTCTCGTCCGCACATGACGTAATAGGGTACAGTTTTCTTGGCATACGTGAAGTTTTTGAGTGCCCGGTTATCTGCAGGGAGATATTCGTTTGCAAGCCCACCATTGACTTCCCAAGCTTACCATTTGTGATATCAGTGGTACTATAAACACGAACATCATTTTGAAATGGAGTACGCACATCAAGAGTACTTGCTGCGTCATCTTCAATGTATTGTTTGTATGGGTCAAAACGTTTCAACGTAAATCAAACTAAATAAGTAGAACTCTCAGTTTTTATTCAATCAAGTATTTCGGTATCATCGGTCTACCAACTGTTTGATTGAAACACGACTATACTGCACACGGCGCAATGTAGAAATGTAACACAGTTTCGACCGATGAGTGTTTATATTGAATGTTTGTAATCCAAAGGATTGCATGCGTGAAGCACTGATTGGTCAAAGTGAAGTCACTGCTAAATGGTGATTTACATGTATCACCTGATTGGTTTACAGAAACTTGATAAGGCTCAGCTTTATCTGTTTTTGTTTCCTCACAAATTGGTTAAAAAGATAAAATTATTCAATAATAGATAGTCCCAATCTGAATTGTTTCAATGTTTCGAGGAAGCAAAATATAAATTTTGCCTTTATGAATAATGCCTATATGAATTTGTTTAGCACATAAAATGTTTGGATGAGTGATTTTACCGAAATATTTATGAAATAAATTAAATGGCCTAGTCCTGGCCTCCCCAATGCAGCTAACGCAATTCAACAACAGTATCAGTCTATCGCCTAATTTGCATATCCAATATTGTTTGTATGTTCTAACCGTCCCTCCCAGTGCGAGAGACCAGTGGAGTGCGAGGTAGTATAAACTACAGGAACATCCTTGGGACGATGTTGTCATTCATCATGCTGAACACTATTAAGCCCAACTTTCACGTACGTGACCAATTCACAACTTGATAATTACTATGGCATTAATCGTTTTGTTTTCATTTAAGTTTATTACTTGGTGATCCCCAAAAATAGCAATTCTAATTTATTTCTCTTTAGAATGCCGGGAGTGTTCAATGATTGTAATGGTGTATTAGCTGAAGACAGTGTGAATCCAAGCTGTAGGGTAAATGAAAGGGGAAAATACGATACAAAATGAGCTGGAGGGATCGCATACAAACATGTATCCACCAATGGTAACACAGTGGCGACACAGTGGTGACACAGTGGTGACGCAGTGGTGACGCAGTGGTGACGCAGTGGTGACGCAGTGGTGGCGCAGTGGTGGCGCAGTGGTGGCGCAGTGGTGACGCAGTGGTGACGCAGTGGTGACACAGTGGTGACACAGTGGTAACACAGTGGTGACATACTGCCTAAAAGTAAGGTCAATTTAAAGCCAGGTGATTAGTGGGCCTCCTTGATCCACTAACTTGCCCCCTGGCTCCACCGATCTGCCAACTAATGCACGACATGAATCCACGAATAAACGCACTAATTGTGCCTTTAAAGAGGATCTGATGATTTATTTATTTATTTATTTATTACTATTATTTTTGTTTTGCCAACCAGTGAAATACATGTGTGCGGTTAGTTGAACCAGACCACGTTTCCCATATACAAAGTATGGTGGCTAAGAGAGACCTCACAAATCGGGCAAACGTTTATACCCCAATGTGAAAAAGCACGGCAGAAATCCATTTGATACAGCAATTCAAAATGCCGACGCGCATGTCTGAGATGACGCGTGCGGAGACCAGAAACCAGAGACTTGTTTAACCTGTTAAGCTTTTACCTCAAACAGTTCCACATAATAATTTCTGAGACTGATGTAACTAAAAGGATAGTTCTTCAGAAATGTATAGTTCAAGCTTCTTTGACAATCATCATCTTTTTGACTATTAATATTTTACATCAAGCTTTATATAAAACTCTAAATCAACTTGTCTTTACATTTAAGATTACCAATAGTGTAACGTAGCTTTGATGGGTAAATGAAAGGGTGAATACGGCAAAGAAGAAGGTACACAACAGAAAACAGGGGACGCCTAAATAATGAATGGTAAAATAACATGTACGATGATATAAGGGACACGTCCCCCCCCCCCGCCATCCACCAATGGTTTGAGACTCAAGAAACGGGAGGGACGCCTAAATAATGAATGATAAAATAACAATGATGATATAAAGGCACGTCCCCAATGTCCAATGCTTCATTGATGACTACTCCGGTCGTTAGTTCTTTTGTTGAAATGATACACACCATGATGTACAACGGCTGTTTACAGTACAGTACAGTTTAGGTCCTCATTTTGAAGCTTTAGGCTTCATATGAGTCAGGACTCCTAGGAGCCTGGTGAAACCAGTCTTTGACTGTGTTTCTCTTTTAATCTGCTCAATAGAAATATCACCCAGAAGTCTTGAGATACCTATCCAGGGATCTCGATAGTATGGGACTCTAGGAATAAAAAATAAACTAAGCTTGGTCAAATTTGTATTTTCCCTACGACAAGTATGAGCTATGTATTTCAGATACTGGGAGTTAATATAATTCCGAAGTGGTTGACTTTTTGTTATGCGCTCTAGATCTATATTAGCAAAGTAAAGAGCATGATTAACTTCACCTTCTACAAGTGAAGGTTTCCTACTGAAAACATCTTTAATCATTCGCCTTAGGAAACCATAACAACTACTTTAAATACTTTTTATTTATTTCTCACTAGGCACTCCAGCATTGGGTAGCATATGTCAGTCTAGGACGAACACATGCTTCCAGGATTTTAGTCCGAATGGACATACGTACTTCCCTGTCACAAAGAACCCCCTTAAGTTCATAAAATTTAGCTGTAGCCTTTTGCAATTCTTAGGTCAGTGGAATTTCTACCATCATTGAAGATGGTGTGACCAAGATAACAAAATTCAGACACATTTCCAAGTTCAGTACCATCAATGACAATATTTATGTCACTCGTAGATGTATTAAATTGCATCACTTTAGTTTTTTTGAAAGAAATTGTTAATCCAAAACGTTTACAAGTTGTGTTCATTATATTCATAATTCCTTGTGCTTCAGCAATGCTTATACAAAATAAAACCAAATCATCGGCATACAAGAGCCACCTTATTATTTCAATACCATTCATTTTCTTGGTTTTTCTTTGTTCCCGGTTAGTGCATTCGCTAGAAATACGGTAATCGAACGAGACACCCCATCCACCTGGATACTTTCTGTCAATAGCCTCTGCACACACTTTCAAGACAAAATCAAAATAGAAGTTAAACAGTGTTGGACTTTCTAGGCCTCCTTGTCGACAACCAGATAAAATATCAAATTTTGATATAAGCCATTTAGCTTAATTATTTTACTGCAGTGAAAAGCGGAACCGTTTTAGGCTACTTCCGTTATAGCCATCATTAAACAGTCGTATGAGTGCACTCTTAAAACTAAAGTGTTGAATCAACGATATAAGAGTTCGGCGAGTGACAACACTTTATAAAGTTAAATTCAACTCAAAGAAAGTGTTGAATAAACACGGACTCAAGTTAAGTCAAACTTTATCAATGTTAATTCAACTCTTTTAAAAGTTAAATCTAACTTTATAAAGAGTTGTCACTGACCGAACTCTTTAAAATGTTGATTCAACACTTTATTTTTTAAGAGTGTGGTTTACTGAACGAGGTTAAACTTTCAAATTAAACAGCGACAATCGTTTGAAAACTAACAATAAGCTACTACCGTTTCAGTCAGTAGGCTGTCATACCTTTTGTAATTAATAGATGTTTTGCAAGCGGAAAACATATGACAGATTTATTCCCTCCAGATAGTCCCAGCATATTATTTTTCAATCCCTGGCTCATGGACTCTCTGTACTCTCAATGCTTTCCGAGTGTATGTGACGTCTTAACAAGATAAACGTCTCTTTTCATACCATTGTAATTGATCGGGTCACTGAGTGGTCAACTTCCGGCCGTGTATACAAGAGTTAATGACTTGCGCGCAGGTTGCAGATTACGGTTGTGCGTGACAACGTAAAAAGTGTATTAAGTTTTACTTATGTTATAACAAAAATAGTATACATTTGTTCAATAGAATTTTACTATGAAAGTGTATAAAAGACATGATTTAATGTCAAGTCCCCCACGAGGAGCTGTGTCTCATTCAACGTCAAATTCAAGATGGAGAACACGAAGGTGAATAATGTCACAGCAGTGGGAGTATCGTCAAAATTTTACTGATTGAGCAGTGGCGTAACTACGGTCCCAATTTCAGGGAACTAGGGGTGCACCTCTTTTTCTAGGGGGGGCATGTCAATACTTGAATCCTGCATTCTCAAATAGGGACCTATTTTTTCAAAATTCTGAATGGGCGGGGGGGGGGGTGCATGGACATTGGCTGGGGGGCACGTTTCCCCGTGCCCCCCCCATATTTACTCCACTGTGATTGAGGCGGTTGAAGGTAAACAATTGTTGAGTATTATGTTATATTGTTCTTCAGTTAAGATTAAGCCTGAATCGTTTGTGGGATGAAATATCAGCGTATACTCGTTCAGACACAGTCATGTACCATACGTTATGCATTATGCGCCCAGCAACGACTGCTTCATACAAGTCATTGTGCAAGTATGTGCATGCATGTGTCGTGACCATTATGCGCTGTCAATCGGATACAATGGTTTCGCCTTTCTCTCGGAACAACTAAGGCTTAACCTGAACTATATAAGAAGAACACCAATACAATTATTAAAACTCAACATTTTGTTTAACCTTCAAATACCTCAACCAGAATCCTTACATTTGTAACTGGGCCAGGTACAAAACAGAACTCCCATAGACATATTATCAAACAATAATGTAAGAAAAACAAAATACTCATTAAAAAGTAATACTTTATACAATTTACCTACAATAGAGGTAAACCATTTAGTCTTATACCTCACAAGAATGTAAAATTTTACCTAACCAACATTTACCTACAAGTTAGGTAAATAAAATTACCTAATATCGCAGTAAAACGTTATACAACTGTTAGGTAACATTTTACCCAACGCCTGTTTAGTCAAGTTTTACTTAATTATTAGGAGGTTCACTGGGAACATCTAAAACAGGGTAAGATTTTTACACAACTTGTGTAATTTCTTCTCTGGTTTGTAGTAATGAGACTGGAATCGCTTACAGGCGTGGTGGCCGCATGAAAACAAAGTGTGTCTTCCAGAAATTGAATACAGTGAATCATGTACCCAAGCTTCAGCGTTCAACATCGTGGGAATAAAAGCACGATAGTGATGGGTACCAGACTCATTACATTGTCCCAAACAAACACTGGTCTCTTAATTTTCATGGTGTTTGGTGTCGATTCTTTAGAAATGGAATGAACATTTTTGAAAATTTTGCATTCAGGAGGCTCCGTATGGGTATTTGTGAGCTATTTCAGCGTATAAAAGTTTGATTTTATGGAGTTCCTTGGAAACAATTTCTTAGGTCAGATGTGATAGTAATATCTTTCCCATATGTTCCTGTAGACGAAGCCAAATCAATATTTAGGTTTTGTTGTTGAAAATACAGTCTAGCCTAATAAACTATGACGAATTTATTTGGGAGTGAGGATGGGAGATGAATATGCAAATTCCCTCCAAATAAAAGATTAGGGCTGACATATGTCAGGTTGTCGAAATTATCTTTTGTTAAAATGCTGCTCATTAATGTTTTTAGTAATATATCGCCGTACCTGTCAGACTAACACATGTCGTAAATATTTATTTTTATGGCTTTTTCAAAAGAGTTGTGTTTAATGCATTTGATTACGCCTATGGTGGATTGGTTTGGGGACATTATATAGCGATATTTATTGTTTTATTAATGTTATTCTATAGCAATTGGCTGCAGGCCGAAATATGGGAAAACATTTTGCTACATCCATCGTGATTATTGGGAAATTGAATCAGGCGAGAGCAATGTACAATGTACAACGGCGTGGGTCGTGAGGAATTATAAAGTGTTCTTAACTTGGTCAGGGTTTTCTTTATTATATTACACTGTAAAAAATAATGTATGCAACAAATACGTAAATTTCAAAGGATGATGCCAAATTCAATTCTAAACGTTGTCCTAACCCTCTCCAGGCCAACCAACAACCTCTATCTGAGCAAAACATAAATATATCATTCAGGTTCGAAACATTAATTTGTATAAAAAACGAAAATATTATTATTACGAAAGATTTGAGAAATTTCAAACCATTTTTAAATAATGTTGGGAAATTGTTGGAACATGAGATATCCATATATCTCGAGTATTTTTTCAGTTAACTTTGAACCTTGACATATGTATAAGGTTTTTTTTCGTTAGAATTTTGTAAGTGACTCGTGACTCGGATTCGCACTGGACCTTTGTGACTCGTATTCGGACTCGACCCACATGACTCGGGACTCGGACTCAACACTGGGGACTCAGATGCCCATTTATCATGTTATCTGCTGTGAAGTTGTATTGATTTGTTTCACTGATTCCCTTAGTCAAGTTTTAAAATCTAGTGAGACAAATCCAATGGAAATTTCAAGCAAACATACAACAAAATTGTACTAATAAAATACAAACATCGTTGATTTATTTGCAGTCAATTTAAAAATAATATGGACTTCTTTTGGGACAAAACAAAAATAATAACGGCCATTGTGTTCATAATTATGTTTTGTAGCGGCGTATAACTTTGTTTCAGTAGGGGTGAAATGGGCGAATAGAACAGTGATTTATTTATCATTGTCATTAAATAAAATACTACCTTATACCTGCAATACCAGTTTCAATATGGAAGCTTACTACTCAGGACTATAAAGTTGATACTAGTACAAATCCTCCTGAGAAATATTTCCAGGAGAAAATTTTATCTGAAGTCATCCATCATTCGCTGTTTTCTCAAAACCTGTACACCGAATTTGATGAATTTTTCACAGGGTGGTATAGTTTTATGTTTATTTTTAACACTAAATTGATGTACTCTTCCAAAATCCAATGATGTACCGGTATCATGCCTTTAAAGTGTAATGTCTTGTTTGAACAGACAAACCAATAGACGACAATACATGTGCATGCATGTTAATCTAAATCGTAAATCGTAAATCTGAATTCTGTAAATAATGAGTGTTTGTTTGAAATAACACACGAATGACAAGATATTATGATTGCGACCATTATGATTGATGACCATTGTTTCTTTGTTTCATGTTTTCGTGTAGAAAGCAAAATTGCAAGAATAAAGGAGAGTAAAAGGAATGTCTGAGAGCGGGGAGATGAAGGAAGGGAAGGAATAATTAATATATCAGAGTATAGGGCCTACAATACATCAATAAATCCATCATACACAAAATTAAGAAAATGAACCATCCAGAACACCAGCTGCTATTTCTTAATTGTTACGATAGGCCGGGGGGACATGTCAGATTTTTCTTATCTGACCCCTAACCTGTCACCCATTAGGCCTACTGCCCCACCCAACGGAGAAAATCATCCCCTAACACACACCGTGTGACACACACCGTGTGACACACACAATAAGAAATTTAAAAAAAAAACTATTTTGTGTGTAAACATTTTGAAGGTTCATTTAGGCCTACTGTTTTACGAAGATAATGAAGGAACGTTTATGAACTTAAAACTGTGGGTCCACGTCTTTGTTCTGTACCATCGCTTACTGCAGGGTCTTTAATAGCGTCACGGTGATAGCATTTAAAACTAGCCCGCCTTCCAGTTGATCCTGGCCGATTTCCGCACCTTTAAATATAGCTGGACTCTGGTTGTGCAAGCTTATGACTGGACCCTTCCAACCCCCTTTTCCAATCCCTTTTCTTCAAAATAAAATAACGCAGTTTCTATATTCCGGGGCATAATTCCTTCAGAAGAAATTCTCTCCACTAAAATAACTTACAAAAATAATGTGCCCTGAACTAGTTTATTATATATTGAGATGGACATACAGGTCTATAAAAGAAACACCTCATATATTTTTTTACCACGGTGCCACTTCCAGCTCCCTCTCAACTTTAAAACTATTTGTACAATCATAATGGAAATCATTACATGCCTGTTAAACTTTGTGAGTGCATACTGGTAATCATGTTCAGCCATCTTATGTCTTAATCCCTGAATACAAAAGCTTTTGTTTGAGTGGACGCTCATTCAGAGTAACCAGACTATTTTTTGTATCTTTGAAGGGCAACCTCGTTTTCAAATGCTAATGAAATATATGATCGGTTTCTTTATTCCTTTGCTGTGGAACTATCGGACAATTGGTGCATGAAACATAAGCCACGGTGTGGCTGTGAGAAATACAGTCATTTTCCAGTAATTTGTCAGTTACCTTGTGAATAAGGCGAATGGCCTGAATGATATGTGAAGGAATGTGCTCATGTGAACCCTCATTCGTTTACACTGCACTTCCAGCTCCAACTGCGTACACCAACTGCGTACACCAAAGAGCAAGGACTAGACATGATCATACTTCCAACAGGATTGCGTACAATTTACACCATCCATTCTGTACATGTACATGTACAGGTACAGCAGGTGGGTGCTAGTGTGGACGGGGGTTGGGGTTGACTCCCACCTTCAAGGACTGTTTGCATTGCTCCATGGTTTAATGCACACAATGACTGACATAATTATGAACTGGACACTTTCTGTGGTCAGCCAATAACGTTAGCCAGTGATACGAGGTTTATCTAGCAGAAGATCAGCTGTGGTTGCAACTGATAGCAGTCAAGGTGCTAATAACATCCAGTGTGACATTAGACTGGGCTCGTTTCCCTAATGTTGGAGTAAATGCAAATGGTTTACCACCAAATCTCGGTTATTAACTAAAATGTCTGGGTCCTTGTCAAATCTTACTGGATTATAAAGGTTATGAACCTTATGTAAATGCTCTTTCACATATTACTTTGATAACACTACAAATAATCATTAAATATGCCTACATCGCCTAATCCTGGTACACAATTTTTTTAAATCAAGTAGAAACATGGTTCCAAATTTCACCGTGGAATTGATTCAAGTCTATTTATTTATTTCGATGCACTTTGACACTTCATTTTCTTTTAGACCATGGGATGTACTACCAAAATGTCTCTAGAAAGTGAGTTTTGTGCTCTTCACCGCGGTAGTCAATGAAACTCTCAAATTGATCTTTAGGACATCCTGAATAACATGTCTCTAGAAAGTGAGTATTGTGCTCTTCACCGTGGTAGTCGATGAAACTCTCCCAAATTGGTCTTTAGGACATCCTGAATAACATTTTGGCTACGGGGTTTGTACACATGGGTTGATTCTACAATACGATGTTCTTTGTTTTCGTATGTTTGAATCGTTTGAGAATCGTTGTACACATTTAATGGAAGGGCATTAACTTGATTCATTACATCCTTTGCATTTATCCACATACAAATTGTCTCAAATGTCTAGGGGACAAACAATGAAATTTGTGAGTACAATGATTACAGTTCATGCGTTTTAAGTTTATTTCAATATATCGTAAATACTAAACAAAGAACTCAGTGTCCCAATAATTATCAATATACATGTAGCCGGGGGTCCACACAGGGGGTTCCCTGTGTTTGTTTTCATCGAACACTTTATTGCAATTTTGTACTATTGTAGTAATATCTGTACAGATAATACTGCAAACAATAATGTCAATTTCGAACAACAACAAACACCTCGTCAGTCTCCTGCCACCTACTGTCGATCCCCCAAAAAAACTCCCACTCAGTCTCAACATCTACCTACCCGTCCTGTCGATCAGGTCTTGCCTAAAATAACGTTTGGACGAGTTAGTACTACTTGGACGCCTAAGGAACACACAATGCAACTTTTGTACACAATAATAATAATAATAATAATGTATAGATTTATATAGCGCACGTATCCACCAACTAAGTGGCGCTCAAGGCGCATTATATTATTATCCCTGCTCATAAGGCTCATAAGGCTCATAAATCATTCCTGAAACCATCTCAGCTCCCTGGGGAGTATACAGCTCAATTGCTGCCATTTCTAGCGCATATAGAGCAAACCATCTCTGCCTTCACAGGTACCCATTTAACCCCTGGGTGGAGAGAAGCAATTATGGTTAAGTGTCTTGCTCAAGGACACACAATGACTACAATTAATGCGCCTTTTCAGTTTATTTCAATATATCATAAATTTCTCATGAGGACGATCAGAGCATACTGATCGAAACGTCGAGTTGTAACCTCCAGTTCTTTTCAGAACTAATTACTACTCAATTCAGAATTTCACATGGTGTCACCGCAATTAGTCTTACCTATATCATAACTTTCTTAACGCTAAACAAAGAACTTGGCACGTCAGTGCCCAATATTATCAATACATCCGAAACCCATGTCAGCGTTTTCAAAAGCTTAACCTCTAGTTTTTACATTTATAACTGTTACCACACAAACATTACAAAGAGATGATGTTTACTTGTTATAAAAGCCAAAACAGACGACACAGAGGTCAGAGTGGAATCCACTCCCTGAAAATCACCCACGAAACTTAATTGTAAAATGGCTAACTATACATTTATTCTCATATTTCTAAAACCTGTGTGTTCCCTTTTTGTACTGTAGTCGTGGTCACGTGTCCATCCTACCCTCCTAACATGAATCTGCACCTGAGAATCAGTGTTGTAGTCAAGACCACATTGAAAAAAGATATAGTCCTTTCTCAATGGTACAATATAAACTGCAGGTATTATGCAGTCACTGGCTTATTACTTCTATTTATATGCAGTAGCTATTGGATTATAGTGCCCTGTTAGGCCAGTGCATGCTCGTAGGGTATTATTTTCAGTCACTGAGTTCTTCCTGATTAGAGCAGACTCGACTGGGATTAGGAAGCCGTTAAATCTCATTATTTGACACAGTGCAGTACATTATGCACACAAAATACAGTGTAGTGCATTATGCACACACAATACACATAAACCCTAATACATTAGCCTGTCTACTGTACGAAACAGTTCGAAATGCACATCAGTATACGCATGCCACGACTGTTATTGATCTCGCTGTACAGTGTTTAACTTCCGGGACAGCGCACCGAATATGTGTGCCGAATATCTCGGGCCAGAAATCGGTACGGGATGGGGATATCGTGGTAAGTGCGCACTACGGCAACAGCCTTCGTCAAGGTATATGGCCAAGGCTACGTGTGTGCTGAATTTCTCGAACCAGAAATCGCACTCACCTTGCGATTAAATTCCATAGTTGTGTCATTGATGAGAATCTTCCACTTCAGTCGTAGACCTTCTAGACATATCCTTAAAGACGCTCACAATACGATAAGGAACATGCTCTTCATAAGGCAAGAACGTAAAGATTGCAATTGAAAAGTAGTGTGTAGGGTCTTGATTAGACAAAATGCATAACAAAGGAATTTAAAGGGATTAAATTAGCATAACAATGGGCTTAATTAGCATAACAATTGATGTATTGTTAAAAGTCGAAATCTTTATGAGACAAAATGCATAACAATGGGGTGAATTAGCATAACAATGGGGTGAATTAGCATAACAAGGGGGGTTGAATTAGCGTAACAATGGATGTATTGTTAAAAGTCGAAATCTTTATAGGACAAAATGCATAACAATGGGGTGAATTAGCATAACAGTGGGGGTGAATTAGCGTAACAAAGGTTGTATTGTTAAAAGTCGAAATCTTGATAGGACAAAATGCATAACAAAGGGTTTAAAATTAGCGTAAGAAGGTTTGTATTGTTAAAAGTCGAAATCTTGATGAGACAAAATGCATAACAAGGGTCCATTGTGTTGGAGGGTATAAATGATACGATATTGATTCGAGGTATCACAAATCATCGCAACACTTTTATTCTACGGAGCTAATTGAACAACGCCTAACGGGGAAACAGGAAAATGTCACGTCGTCTAACTACTACACCTGAATTATCTTATGATATGGCTGGGAGTCAACATGAAGTACGAGAGTATAAGTCGACGTATACACCAATAACGCCTAATAATTGGTTGAGCCGAGTGCCCCCTGAACGACTTCATCGGTTAGAACAGCGTATGGCGAATAGGTCAGAAGATCGCACCGCACCCTATCCTTATACTCCTCGCAAGCGTAAATTGGACGAGGCTTCAACTTCTCACCGATTTCCAATAACACCTACCAGGCATGCTGTCGTAGAGACATTTAACGGTGAAGTTTACGTGAAGATTCGAAGGTACATTCAGCGTAAAGACGCTGATCTATGGAGCAGCCCACGAGGCGTCAATTTAAGGGTGGAGGAGTGGAAGACACTGGTGAAGATGATACCTACAATCAATAGTGCTGTAAAACAAGTGGAGGTGAGTTTCATGATACGGTCTATTTCTCTGATCAAAGTTCGTCAGTATGTGTTTTGTAAGTCGTAGTTGATGAGACATGTTACGCTATGTTTAAACGTTTAATTAAATGATTCATTGTCTTATTATGGTATAGGAGCAAGAACGACGTAAACATGTGAATCACAGCGGTGATTACCAACCCATACCCTACCTTCTACCCTCCGATGTAGTGCCTGACACGGACCCTGCAGTTTTTCACGATTTACCAGAAAGTAAGTTATAATTATTTTGATTTTAATTATATATTTATATATATATATATATATATATTCTCTACCCCTCTTCCCCTCCTATTGTTCTTGTACACACATACTTCATTTCCTAGCTGTTCACACGCATGATGTGTGTCTTTTTATTTATGATGTCCTATTGTTATTTCTTCAGTGGACGATGGTGAAGATGACGTTATGAAGCTGGACAGGGCCCCTGAACAACTCGCCATCGATACAAAGGACTCGGAAATCGATGGAACCGCAAGGGATCTAGCGTTCAATATAATTCAGTCTATTTTTGTCTCTTGTATATCGAAGAAGGTCTGCGACCTGGCTAAACGTCATTGTTATGGGTGCTGTGTTGACCATCCGAGTCAGCCACAGCACCCATGCATGATGTTGACTGTGGGGGGAAAGGTCGAAATGTATTTTGAAGATGCAGTTAGTGAGATCCAGATGAGCACGTGTCGTTTAAACTGGAACCTGACGGCTTCGGGTCATGAGATAATAGCAAAGGCTTTCCCTCGTATACAGGAAACGAACGAACTGTTTGATGATTATGTTAAAATGCACGTGAAACAGCAATTAGATTCAGAGGTAATTAGAGGCGTACTGTATGACGTGTGTTACTCTAGTGAGTAATATCATAAAAGTTCTACTTTGATCGTTTTGATGTTTGACGTGCATTGCAGTATTTAAATGTTTTGCTTATTAATTTTGGTTTGAAAACGATTATCACTTTGTTATTTTAAGAAAATGTAATTGTTGCTGTTTTATACATTGAATAAATTTCTGTTTAACAGGGAAAAAATAAATAAATAAAATGTTTTAATGATTTGTATCTATTTATTCAAAGGTTTTCCTTTTTGGTTGGATTAATAAAGCATTGTTGTTAAATTTAGGATGTTACTTTTCATTGAATCGTTGAGACGTTAAGATGGCCCTGTCGGAACGTGTTGATTATTTAAAGAAATTAGATGATGATGAACCGCCAAAGCGGTCTAAGTAGTATTGAAAAGCTGTATCGTACCGTTAAGAAAGATGGCAAATACGATTTAACACGTAAACAAATAAAAGACTTTCTACAGAGTCAAGATACGTATACATTACATAAACCCGCCCGTAAGAAATATCCAAGAAACAGCATTCTAGCGGTAGGACGTGATGAGATCCATCAATTGGATTTGGTGGATGTATCTAATATATCAAAGTACAATAACGGTTACAAGTTTTTATTGACGTGTATTGATGTGTTTTCTAAATACGCCTGGGTTATTCCTTTAAAAAAATCTGGAAAGACGCTTGTGGAAGCTTACAAAAATAGTTTCAAATCAAGTCAGAGGAAACCAATAATGATCCATTCAGATAAAGGTAGTGAGTTTACAAATCGTCTGTTTCAGCAATATCTAAAAGAAGAGGGTATACATTTTTACACAACAAACAGTGAAGTTAAAGCGTCTATTGTGGAGAGGTTCAATCGCACTCTAAAATCTAAGATGTAGAAGTATTTTACGTACAAAAATACCTTCAAGTACGTTAACGTCTTACCGAAATTAGTAAACTGTTACAAAAATTCATATCATCGCTCTATTAAAATGAAACCAACGGAAGTGAACGGTGAAAATGAAAGCATAGTATGGAAAACTTTGTTTTCGTATAAACAACGTCAGCTAAAATTCATATACGAGGTCGGAGATCAAGTGCGAGTCAGCAAACAAAGATTAATGTTTGAGAAGTCGTACCTGCCTGCGTGGTCTGAGGAAATATTCACAGTGTCTAAACGCAATGGACGTCAGAAAATACCAGTGTATAAAATAAAAGATTATTCGGGTGAAGAAATTCAAGGTATATTCTACGAGCAAGAATTACAAAAGGTTCACAAATCCGACGATCTATACAGGATAGAGAAGGTGATTCGCAAACGCAAGAAAGGAGGCAAGACGGAATATTTAGTTAAATGGTTAGGTTATCCTTCAAAATTCAACAGTTGGGTAACTGATCTTAAAAAGTAAAGACATGATGGCTTCGTCTACACAGTTTTACGTAACACTGCCTAGCAATTCATCTCTTTCCTTGTACCCCGACAACACACTCAAGTTACACAACGCGACTCGTCGAACAAATTAATCTAACCGGTAACTGGGAGGTTGCCATGACTGAGATTCACTTTCCCTTTACTTGGTATAATATCACGGATAAAAACAATTCGTTTACGTACAGTGAGGGTGGTAATCAACAGTCATATGTACGAATTGCACCAGGATTTTACCGGTCGGTGTCGGAGATAGTGCAAGCTATTAATGGAGAAATTTCCGAGAGGGGTAAACAAAACATTGACATTACTCTGGATAAATACAACGGTCTAGTTAAGATAAAATTGAGAGATGGCGCTTTTATTCATTTTGACGACGAGCTATATCGTATGCTCGGATTAAAGTATAAGTCTGTCAGTGAAAGCGTGCGGGGGCATTTACCGGTGGATGTCAACAATGGGTTTTATGGTATGTACGTGTACTGTGACATTGTTTAAAATCAATTAGTGGGAGACGTAAGCGCACCATTATTAAGAGTTGTCCCTCTACAAACGTCTTGGATTACACAGGGTGATATGGTTGCTCACACTTTCAACACGCCTCAATATGTTCCTATAAAAACGAAAAATTTCGAAGTCATTCATGTGGATATAAGAAAGGACACTGGAGAAAAGATACCATTTCAACGTGGGAAACTAACAATTGCACTTCACTTTCGTAGAACTCGTCCGACACTATTCTAGCTATTATGGATGACTATGAACGATATTATAGACATCAAACCGGGGGGGATTTCTTTAGGGGTGCCCGTATTCAGAGAGGATATGGATTAGGAAATATTCTAGGAGGGCTCTTTAGATCCGCTCTACCCATACTCAAGAAGGGGGCAAAGCGTTAGGCAAACAAGCCTTACAGACGGGAGTAGAGATTGCTGGACGCACTCAACGGTCAAAACGTAAAGACATCAGCAAATCAACGTTTACGCCAGGCTGGATTACAAATGACGTCGCAGGCTTCTCGGCAACTTTCTAAAAGAGAAAACACCACCCGAGTAAAACTACCGTTTAAAAGGAGAACCCCTCGCGTTCCACACATAAAGACTTCAAGCAAGCGAAAGAAGAGGACATTAGACATATTCGACTACTGATTAAACATGGCTTTCATCAATAAGTTTTCTTGCGAATGTTCTAAGAGTGAAACGGACTTATTCAGCGTCCCTCCCACTCAGACTTCAATTTTAAAGGGCCAATGGATACAGTATAATCACTGACTAATATCGTGGACTCTGATTCTATAGAATTCAACGTGACTGGATCGTCAGCGCACTATCTGGATTTGGCACATTCTATGATAAATGTAAAGGCAAAGATTGTTAATGAAGATGGAACGGATCTTGCAGATGACGCACAAGTTGGTCCCGTAAATCTTTTTCTACATTCCCTGTTCTCCGAGGTTGATATTACTCTTAATGATAGACTCGTGTCGTCGGCAACGAACAATTATGCATATCGGGCCATAATCGAATCCTTATTGTCCTTTGGAGATAGTGCGAAGAAATCCCAATTAACAGCAGCTTTATTTTTCAAGGATACAGCCGGGAGAATGAATCGGACCAACCCCGTCGCCGAGGATGAACATAATGAAGGATTAAAACAACGGTATCAATTCACTAAAAGGAGTCAAGTGGTCGATCTATTTGGGCCGATTCACAGTGACATCTTTTTTCAAGACAGACTCTTGTTGAACGGTGTCAGCCTTAAACTTAAGTTTCATCGTAGTAAAAATGCTTTTTGTTTGTTAACCCCCCTGCAAACTGACAAATATAAAGTAAAAATTATGGATGCCACTTTCTACGTAAGAAAAGTTTCTCTCAGTCCATCAATTGCTCTGACGCACGCTAAAATGTTGGATACTACTACATCAAAATATCCATTACGTAGGGTAGATGTTAAAAGTTTCTCCATTCAACGCGGAAACCTGTCATTTACACGCGAAAATTTGTTCTTGGGACAAATTCCTAAACGCATTGTGATTGGAATCGTGGGTAACAGGGCGTACAATGGTGATTACAGACAGAACCCTTACAATTTTGAACATTACAATTTAAATTTTCTTGGACTGTACGTGGACAATGAACAAACACCTTGGAGACCTCTTCAGCCTAATTTTTCAGGGCCGGACAAGAATTACATGATGGCCTATCAGACTTTATTTTCCGGTATAAATACCCTATACCAAGACGCAGGCAATCAGATAGATAGATCAGACTATGAATCTGGTTACACACTCTACGCTAATTAGGCCCATTGTTATGCTAATTAAGCCCATTGTTATGCTAATTAAATTCCTTTGTTATGCATTTTGTCTAATCAAGACCCTACACACTACTTTGAAATCTCCACACACACAGCTTCATACATCACAGATCACCTGTATACATAATGTTTGTCGTAAGATGGGGCTACAGTATAATAGAGATCAGTGGGCTAGACTCCAGACGACTAATGACTTCATACAAGACTGGAGGTGCTGACTAACAATGTAAATACGATCGATAGTTGAGTAACTGGTCGATAACTTAACAGTACTATTGTCAATAAAGGATTGAGTATTACCGGTACGTTAGATTGTGACAGAAAAGCCTGGTCAGTTTTTTTAGTCTGCCGTCCTGTCCCGTTGGCTGTTCTATGCCTGTCCTAATTATGGATAGCATAATAATACTAATAACAATACAGATTTGTAGTGCGCACATATCCACCCTGCTGGGCGCTCAAGGCGCGGAAACAAAGAAAAAACATAAATACAAACAATATCCAATGATAGCATAGAAAACAAATTATGGACCGAGATATATGTACAATGCAATTAATATTATTAGGTCCTCAACATGGGACGTGTGTGAGTTTAAAGCTCCACAAATATTACACCTAAATCACCATTACGGTCGTTCGTAGGTGGCTTAGCTCCTCATCAGATTGCTAGTTTTGCAGCCAAGGTAACCGAGGACTGAAATTTAGGACGGTCAACCTCAGCCATGAGTGATACAAGATCAAAGAAGCCCAGACGGTCTCCTCGCTCACCCACTCGCACCAACAAAGATGGCGGCACCAACAAAGATGGCGGCGGTGTACAAGACATGGCGCTAAACACCGAGCGGAAGTCATCAGAGTCTCCGATCAGACCAGATACACAAGCCACTAGCAATCCAGGAGTAGTTACCCCTATGAACGACCTTAAAGACAATCTTACCAAGGTAATTCTGTCAGATCCGGCCATTTTGACCCCCATCATTGAAGCGGTAGCAGAGGCTCTGGTCACCAAGCTCCTATCCCCAGATCGCATCGACTCCATTGTTGACAGGCTGGCAAAATCCGAGCCACTAGTAACATCCCTGGTGAAATCGCTGGAGCCTGAGGTCAAACAAGAAGTGTACCAATCTCTCCAGATGGATTCTGAAGATATGGGTGACGCCATAACAACCCTAGAAGATAAATATTCCACTCTTCATGAGACACACAAAGCCCTCCAGAATAAGCTCGATGACCTGGAACAATACAGTCGGCGGAACTGTCTTATCATTCATGGTCTGGATGAATCGAATGACTACAGAGAACCACCTGAATCTGTTGTTGTTTCCAGATTAAACACAGCTATGCCCAATCTACACATCTGCATGAATGATATCTGATCGTGTTCACCGACTCGGAAAGCCACAACAAAGCCCACATAAGTCAAGGAAACAGCGACCAAGACCTATGATCGTCAAATTCGTGAGCTATCGGCATCGAGCCAAGGCCTTCCAGGAAAAACGTCTCTGAAGGGCACCGGAATGGGTATAACCGAAAGTCTCACCCCAGCCGCCTCGCCTTGCTCAAAACAGCTCAACAGAATCCAAGAGTCACCAGCGCCTGGTCCCTGGATGGCCGTATCATCTGCCTCCTTCAGAACAACCACAAAGGTAACTGTATCATCAATGGCCCAGCTTGAAAACATCTAACTCATAATTCCATACTCAGCTCACTGTTCACTCAGCTGCCACTCTGCTTAATTCATCATTGTTATTATTTTTGCTTTAACTCATTACATCTGCATTGTCATTAATTTGTATTAATTTGATTTGTTTTACCTTCTATGCGGTGCCAATTCATGATTTCTTTGTAACAATTGGCTTTATCTCTATTTGCTTTGTTTATGTTAATTTAATTTAAGTTAATTGTCCTTGTTCAATATATATTCATTTCTGTTATTGTTAACAAGTTTTGTTTTCTGTAATGCCCATAAAATCCCCGTGTTTCTTGTAATCGTCCTGTTAAGGTGAATCAACTACGATCATGTTGTAATTTCTGTAACAAATGGGTTCATTTAAAATGCACGACCCTATCCCCATGCGAATATGACAAATTATCTACCAATGATGTTCCCTGGCTTTGCCCAGTATGTTTGTCTAATTCATTTCCATTTAATTCTCTAGACAATGATGATTTTCAGAACGTTGTTGACGACTTAAATTACAATTCAATGTTTCATACCTATGACCCGTACCATAATTCAACTGATGACGTCAATCCATTTAATCTATGTATGTCTAACTTTGATAGTCTCCTCAACCCTGACCCAAATAATCCCAACCCTGTCGTTAACAATTGTCTTTATTCTGCTGAAGATGAATTCATTAATATTTTCAAATATCCCGATTCAAACTGTTCAATTATTCACTTTAATATTAGAAGTCTCCCTAAAAATTTTGATCATTTTAAACTTTGCCTTCAATCTTTAAGTAAATTCTCAATAATTGCCCTTTCAGAAACCTGGTTGAAAGACTCATCTCCAGACATGTTTTCTCTCCCTAATTATAAACTGATTACCAATAATAGACCTGATAAAATAGGAGGCGGTGTTGCTCTTTATGTCTCCTCTGCTATCCAATACAAGGTGAGGCAAGACCTCAGTCATTCCATCAATTCAATGGAATCGCTTTTTGTTGAAATTTCAAATCCTTTAACCAAAAACACTGTTCTTGGAGTTCTTTATAAACCGCCCCAAACATCACATAACAATTTTATGTCAATTTTTCAAGAAACTATTAGTCTCCTTGCTTCTGAGAATAAGAACTGTATTCTTACTGGTGATTTTAATATTAATCTGCTAGATTACGATAGTAATCCAGCCACCCGAGAGTTTCTGGATACCATTTGTTCTCATTCATTCTTACCTCTAATTGATAAACCCACTAGAATTTCCAAAAAATCTGCCACCCTGATTGATAATATATTTACAAATATTCTACCCCCCTCGAGGTCTGTAATTTTAATATCCGATATTTCTGACCACTTTCCTGTATCCACTTCATTTCCAATCTCTAAACTGCAGTCTACCATCCCCAAAACAAATCACACTCGTAAATACACTAAAGATAACCTGCAATCTTTGCATCAGGATCTTAGGACTGCTGATTGGTCATCTGTTTTCAATGCAAATGAACCAAATTTGGCTTATGTTAATTTTATTAGTATCTTTAATCATATCCATGATGCAAATAGCACTTTCCCTACAACCAAAATTAAATCCAACAAACACGTTCCAAAATTGCCATGGGTCTCTGATTCTCTTTTGAAGTCGATAAACCTAAAAAATAGACAGTACCTTAAAAAACGTACTGAAGATAATCTCATTGCTTACAAAAGATATAAAAATGTCTTAACGAATGTTCTGAGAGTTGCTAAGAAAGAATATTACTTTTGTCAATTTCATAAGGAGAAAAATAATATTAAAAAACCTGGAAAATTATAAACTCGGTTTTGAACAAAGTCCCTCTCAGAAAATACTGGGTATCTCTCACAATGAAAACTTAATTAAAGATCCTTCCGCCATGGCTGACATTTTTTAATAACTACTTTGTTAGTATTGGCCTAACAGCCAATAATATTCCCTGATGCAAGACCAATTTCACTGATTACCTTTCTGATCCTAATCCCCACTCTATGTTCCTTAACCCGGTTACTAAAGAAGAGGTCTGTGATATTGTTAATAATCTAGCTAGTAAAAACAGTTGTGGCTTAGACTTTATTAATACGTTTGTTATCAAAAACGTTATCAGTGCAGTTGCCGATCCTTTTACTTACATTGTTAACGTTTCCTCTCTACCGGTGTGGTTCCAAACGATATGAAAATTGCAAAGTCATTCCAATCCCTAAAAATGCCGAATCTGAAAATGTTAGTAATTATCGTCCTATTTCTATTCTTCCAAGCTTTTCGAAAATCTTAGAAAGAGTTGTTTATGAACGCTTGCTTGGCTTTCTTCAGAAACATAATATCCTTTCCAATTATCAATTTGGGTTTCAGCTAAACATTCTACTTCACATGCAATTCTCCATTTTATTAATAATGTAGTGACAGGAATCGACAACTCACAACATACTTTGGGTATCTTTCTTGATTTCTCTAAAGCATTTGATACACTAAACCATGACATTTTGCTGTATAAATTAAACCATTACGGAATTCGTGGAAAATCACAAGAGTGGTTCACCAGTTATCTGTCTAACAGGAAGCAGTGTGTTTCAATCGATTCTACCATATCCACCTGTCGCACATTATCATGCAGGGTACCCAGGATCAATTCTAGGACCCCTGCTTTTTCTAATTTACATAAATGATATCACTAGTTCGTCCAAACTTCTATCTTACGTTCTATTTGCCGATGATTCTAATTTATTCTATAGCCATAAAATATTGTTACTCTTGTTAATACTATAAATTCAGAACTTCGTCTCTGTTTCCGACTGGATAAAATCTAACAAATTATCCTTAAATCTCAAAAAGACTACCTGTATGCTATTTAGTAATAAGCACACTGTACTTCCTATAGATATTTGTATTGATAATACGGTGATCAACTTAACAAATAGTGTAAAATTCATAGGCTTATATATTTATAATAAATTATCCTTGAAAAACCACATTGATTAATTATGTAAAATAATTTCCCGTAATATGGTTAATATTAATAAACTTAAGTCATTTTGTCAACATCATATTTTATTTTCTATGTATAACAACTTAATTTTATCCTATATTAACTATGGTATATTACCATGGGTAGTGCTGCTACAACAATCAACAGACTGCTTATTTTGCAAAACGTGCCCTGCGCATTGTTAACAATTCTCATTATTTTGCTCACACAAATCCTTTCTTTGTTAAACATAAATCCTTAAAAATTAATGATCTATACAATCTGCAACTTGGTAGCTTTATGTTTCAGTTAGTACATAATGAATTACCAAAATGTCTTACCTCAATGTTTACAAGTAATAAACTGGTACATTCATATTCTACACGCCAGGCCTCCCTTTTCCACATTCCTTTAACTCGCTCATCACTTGCCCAAAGAACTAAGTATACGGGACCAAAACTGTGGAACTCTTTCGACAATTCTCTTCGGAAACTTAACAATATCAAGTCCTTTAAGAACAAACTTAAGGAAATTATTTTAAATAAATACAAGTAGTTCCCAAC
This sequence comes from Zoroaster sp. YZ-2022, assembly GCA_029582265.1. Lineage (NCBI taxonomy): Eukaryota > Metazoa > Echinodermata > Asteroidea > Forcipulatida > Zoroasteridae > Zoroaster > Zoroaster sp. YZ-2022. Next base: position 38,751,587 of record CM055825.1, read on the forward strand.
ACATCCATAATTATCATTGTTCTATCAATTCTTCGTTACCCCACTTTAAACTGAAATTAATTCGTTATTTATCACTACTTATTAGTGCATGAACTTGATATACTAGTTTCACCGCTTTGCATTATTTGCGTTTGTTTGTTTGTTTGTTTGTTTGTTTTTTTGGGGATGTTTGTTTGCTTGCTTAGGTTTCTTTGTTCATTGTCTTTCGTTCATTGATATTTGTACTCATTTTTGTAACTAAAAATGTTTGTTTTTATTATTTATGCTTTAAGTCTAGATTTAACTTAGAGCACAAATAATATATATGAGGGGGTTTGCACCCGACAAGCTTTGCTTCTTGCAAACCCCCTCCACATCTTTGTTTAGTCTTATTTACTTTTACACGTATGTTAACTTATTTCAAGAATGTACTTCTGCTACTTATTGTTTGCATTGATGTGGAAATAAAATGAATGAATGAATGAATGAATGAATGGTTTTGGAAATATGCGGACCAATGACCGGATTAAGTTGGAAAGAATTGTTAAACAAGCCAGTAAAGTAATTGGTCTGCAACAAAACAACAAAAAAAAAAAAATAAAAAAAAATAGGCCTACATCATCTTTGAAGAATTATGACATAAGATGAGTTTTAAGCAGCGACTTAAATCTAGTTATACTATGACAAGATTTGAGTTTAGTTGGAAGATGATTCCAGAGTCTCGGAGCCGCAACAGAAAAATACCTGTCACCCCAGTTCCGTTTTGAAGTTGGTTCCTTTAGGAGTGACATGTTGCTGGAGAGCAAATTGCGTGAATGTTGAGATACGAGTTGTGTGATAAGGTTCTTTTCAGAAACTGTACCTCAGCTTCGCGATACTTGAGATAAACACATGGTGTTACCGCAAACCGAAACGAGAAAAAATGGCCATTTTATAATTTAATTTCTTTGGTGATTTTCAAAAGGGAATGGATTCCACTCTGACCTCTGTGTCGTCTGTTTTATAGGCTTTAATAACAAGTAAACATCTTTGAAATATCTCTTTGAAATGTTTGTGTGGCAACAATTATAAATATAAAAGAAAACGATGAAAATGTGCTGAAAAGAAGAATAAAGGTATGGGAATACTTCATACAAAGAAGAAATTGTGTGTACATGGACCTTATTTTTCTGACATGTGTAAAGAATAATAAACCTTGGGTGATTTTCAAAAGAAAGAGTAGATTCCTCTTTGATCCCCATGTTGTCTGTTCAGTTATATGATTTAATAACACGTCTGTATTATAACTAGCATATAGTATATAAAACATAATTATATTCAATTGAATGAAACCCTATTCGCCCCAACCAAATCTTTGAGACGAAGTTACTCTCAAACATGTCACCTTTGCAAGGGGGCACAGCCAAAATGTTCAGGATGTCCGAAATATCACGTTGTGAGAGTTTCATCGACTACCACGGCAGCACGAAACTCACTCTAGCACTGGCGTAAATCCGTGAAGAAAAATGGGGGGGGGGGGGTGATTTTGAAATTTGAGTGCACGGTATAGCTTGAAGTTCTGCAGTCGGCAACTATTCAGAATCTTGTGTATACAGAACAGATTACAACTAGGCCTATATATTTGGTCAACGCATGAAAAATTATGGGGAGATGATCCTATGGACCATCCCCCGGTCCAAAACATGGGGGACGTATCCCCATCCCCCGGGATTTACGTCCGTGCACTCTAGAGACATTTAGGTAGTACGTACCATGGTCTAATGTAGACCTTCATCACACTGTATCCACCCATCTTTGTCAGGTTACTACCAATGTACACAAGGGACCAGACTGGTTTCCTTCGAGCCTTACATGTATTTGTATTGAAGAACACAAACATATAGTTGTACTTTGATAAATATATTAATGGCTACCATGCGACAGAAAAACATCGCGGTAAAGTTTCCTAGCCTATGTAATTGCCTAGGAGTTTTTTATAAGTGGAAATTTATTCCCTAATTCGTCCATCTTCAATCCCTTCATATCCCCCCCCCCCCCCAAAAAAAAACACAAACAAACAAACATTGTATAGTGTATGTATAAACCAAGACACAAAGTCGCAATCAGCTCGTGAACATGAACTTGACAGATCCTGGGTGCCCGATGGGAGGAGGGGGGGGGGGGGAGGACATCAAACGATGTGCTAAACAAAAACATACGCGTCGTCCCATGAGACCCATACATACCCCAGACACAGTCACCGTGACATCATCGCTGTGGCTGGCTATAAGTTCACGTGCAGTTGATGATCATTGCCTGCTGTGCATGTTCACGACTTGTGCGTGATGATCGACTGCACTAGTACTACAAATCGAAATGCTAATGCTGACCACAGAGTTGATCTGACACCATGATCCCATTTGAACTTAGCGCATTGGAAAGTTATGCAGTTTACGTTATGCATAGCATCCGCCATGTTTATGGCAGTTGTACATGTACGTGACTACCTTGTAGTACATGTACATTACTCTAGTGCAGTTATATATACAGGTACAGCTCCATGTATTAGTACTTTATAGTATAGTGGATATACGACGAGAACCACCACTGCTATAACAGCTGTTAGGCTGTATCCAAGGTCAAATACACTTGACTCTCTCTGTATGGACGGTCCTAACCACACATGTACAAAAAAGGTGTGATTTTTAATCTGCTAATTAATACAATCTAAAATGTTGTGATTAGTTAAGCTATTGTGAGGTCGGTAACTTTGATGAAATTTAAATTTTATGAATTTTTTGTTTAAAATTAAAAAAATGTTTCTAAACTTTCATGAAAGTGAGCCATCCCAGAATAACAGATTTTAAACAGCGGATCGAAAATCGCCTTAGAATGGCCCTAGAGTGTGGCCATGAGCTAATAATAGCAGTACAAGTACGGCATATATACATCATAAGTAACACAGACTTAAAATTTGGTACACAACATTTGAAAAAAGCATGAACAATTCTAGACTTAGTTCGACTGACTCTGACAACACACTGTGAACTACAACGTAGTGTACTCACCAACTTGCTCCGTACTCTTCGGAGTGTTCAGTCCATCTTTTTTCCTGATATATTCCCAGCTTTGCCCGTAAGTTGTAGAACATGGGTTAGAAGTCATCCTGAATTTCAAA
>CM055825.1:38755222-38853018 GCA_029582265.1 Zoroaster sp. YZ-2022
ACCCAATGGAAAAAGGCCCCAAAAAGAAAAAAAAATACTATTTTGTGTGTAAACATTTTGAAGGTTCATTTAGGCCTACTGTTTTACGAAGATAATGAAGGAACGTTTATGAACTTAAAACTGTGGGTCCACGTCTTTGTTCTGTACCATTACGAAACAGTTCGAAATGCACATCAGTATACGCATGCCACGACTGTTATTGATCTCGCTGTACAGTGTTTAACTTCCGGGACAGCGCACCGAATATGTGTGCCGAATATCTCGGGCCAGAAATCGGTACGGGATGGGGATATCGTGGTAAGTGCACTACGGCAACAGCCTTCGTCAAGGGTATATGGCCAAGGCTACGTGTGCTGAATTTCTCGAACCAGAAATCGCACTCACCTTGCGATTAAATTCCATAGTTGTGTCATTGATGAGAATCTTCCACTTCGGTCGTAGACCTTCTAGACATATCCTTAAAGACGCTCACAATACGATAAGGAACATGCTCTTCATAAGGCAAGAAACGTAAAGATTGCAATTGAAAAGTAGTGTGTAGGGTCTTGATTAGACAAAATGCATAACAAAGGAATTTAAAGGATTAAATTAGCATAACAATGGGCTTAATTAGCATAACAATTGATGTATTGTTAAAGTCGAAATCTTTATGAGACAAAATGCATAACAATGGGGTGAATTAGCATAACAATGGGGTGAATTAGCATAACAAGGGGGTTGAATTAGCGTAACAATGGATGTATTGTTAAAAAGTCCAAATCTTGATAGGACAAAATGTGCATAAATAATGGGGTGAATTAGCATAACAAGGGGGGTTGAATTAGCGTAACAAAGGTTGTATTGTTAAAAGTCGAAATCTTGATAGGACAAAATGCATAACAAAGGGTTTAAAATTAGCGTAAGAAGGTTTGTATTGTTAAAAGTCGAAATCTTGATTAGACAAAATGCATAACAAAGGGGGTTGAATTAGCGTAACAAGGGATGTATTGTTAAAAGTCGAAATCTTGATGAGACAAAATGCGTAACAAAGGGTTTAAAATTAGCGTAAGAAGGGTTGTATTGTTAAAAGTCGAAATCTTGATGAGACAAAATGCATAACAAGGGTCCATTGTGTTGGAGGGTATAAATGATACGATATTGATTCGAGGTATCACAAATCATCGCAACACTTTTATTCTACGGAGCTAATTGAACAACGCCTAACGGGGAAACAGGAAAATGTCACGTCGTCTAACTACTACACCTGAATTATCTTATGATATGGCTGGGAGTCAACATGAAGTACGAGAGTATAAGTCGACGTATACACCAAGAACGCCTAATAATTGGTTGAGCCGAGTGCCCCCTGAACGACTTCATCGGTTAGAACAGCGTATGGTGAATAGGTCAGAAGATCGCACCGCACCCTATCCTTATACTCCTCGCAAGCGTAAATTGGACGAGGCTTCAACTTCTCACCGATTTCCAATAACACCTACCAGGCATGCTGTCGTAGAGACATTTAACGGTGAAGTTTACGTGAAGATTCGAAGGTACATTCAGCGTAAAGACGCTGATCTATGGAGCAGCCCACGAGGCGTCAATTTAAGGGTGGAGGAGTGGAAGACACTGGTGAAGATGATACCTACAATCAATAGTGCTGTAAAACAAGTGGAGGTGAGTTTCATGATACGGTCTATTTCTCTGATCAAAGTTCGTCAGTATGTGTTTTGTAAGTCGTAGTTGATGAGACATGTTACGCTATGTTTAAACGTTTAATTAAATGATTCATTGTCTTATTATGGTATAGGAGCAAGAACGACGTAAACATGTGAATCACAGCGGTGATTACCAACCCATACCCTACCTTCTACCCTCCGATGTAGTGCCTGACACGGACCCTGCAGTTTTTCACGATTTACCAGAAAGTAAGTTATAATTATTTTGATTTTAATTATATATTTATATATATATATATATATATATATATATATATATTCTCTACCCCTCTTCCCCTCCTATTGTTCTTGTACACACATACTTCATTTCCTAGCTGTTCACACGCATGATGTGTGTCTTTTTATTTATGATGTCCTATTGTTATTTCTTCAGTGGACGATGGTGAAGATGACGTTATGAAGCTGGACAGGGCCCCTGAACAACTCGTCATCGATACAAAGGACTCGGAAATCGATGGAACCGCAATGGATCTAGCGTTCAATATAATTCAGTCTATTTTTGTCTCTTGTATATCGAAGAAGGTCTGCGACCTGGCTAAACGTCATTGTTATGGGTGCTGTGTTGACCATCCGAGTCAGCCACAGCACCCATGCATGATGTTGACTGTGGGGGGAAAGGTCGAAATGTATTTTGAAGATGCAGTTAGTGAGATCCAGATGAGCACGTGTCGTTTAAACTGGAACCTGACGGCTTCGGGTCATGAGATAATAGCAAAGGCTTTCCCTCGTATACAGGAAACGAACGAACTGTTTGATGATTATGTTAAAATGCACGTGAAACAGCAATTAGATTCAGAGGTAATTAGAGGCGTACTGTATGACGTGTGTTACTCTAGTGAGTAATATCATAAAAGTTCTACTTTGATCGTTTTGATGTTTGACGTGCATTGCAGTATTTAAATGTTTTGCTTATTAATTTTGGTTTGAAAACGATTATCACTTTGTTATTTTAAGAAAATGTAATTGTTGCTGTTTTATACATTGAATAAATTTCTGTTTAACAGGGAAAAAATAAATAAATAAAATGTTTTAATGATTTGTATCTATTTATTCAAAGGTTTTCCTTTTTGGTTGGATTAATAAAGCATTGTTGTTAAATTTAGGATGTTACTTTTCATTGAATCGCTGAGACGTTAAGATGGCCCTGTCGGAACGTGTTGATTATTTAAAGAAATTGTATTACGATGTGAACCGCCAAAGCGGTCTAAGTAGTATTGAAAAGCTGTATCGTACCGTTAAGAAAGATGGCAAATACGATTTAACACGTAAACAAATAAAAGACTTTCTACAGAGTCAAGATACGTATACATTACATAAACCCGCCCGTAAGAAATATCCAAGAAACAGCATTCTAGCGGTAGGACGTGATGAGATCCATCAATTGGATTTGGTGGATGTATCTAATATATCAAAGTACAATAACGGTTACAAGTTTTTATTGACGTGTATTGATGTGTTTTCTAAATACGCCTGGGTTATTCCTTTAAAAAACAAATCTGGAAAGACGCTTGTGGAAGCTTACAAAAATAGTTTCAAATCAAGTCAGAGGAAACCAATAATGATCCATTCAGATAAAGGTAGTGAGTTTACAAATCGTCTGTTTCAGCAATATCTAAAAGAAGAGGGTATACATTTTTACACAACAAACAGTGAAGTTAAAGCGTCTATTGTGGAGAGGTTCAATCGCACTCTAAAATCTAGGATGTGGAAGTATTTTACGTACAAAAATACCCTCAAGTACGTTAACGTCTTACCGAAATTAGTAAACAGTTACAATAATTCATATCATCGCTCTATTAAAATGAAACCAACGGAAGTGAACGGTGAAAATGAAAGCATAGTATGGAAAACTTTGTTTTCGTATAAACAACGTCAGCTAAAATTCATATACGAGGTCGGAGATCAAGTGCGAGTCAGCAAACAAAGATTAATGTTTGAGAAGTCGTACCTGCCTGCGTGGTCTGAGGAAATATTCACAGTGTCTAAACGCAATGGACGTCAGAAAATACCAGTGTATAAAATAAAAGATTATTCGGGTGAAGAAATTCAAGGTATATTCTACGAGCAAGAATTACAAAAGGTTCACAAATCCGACGATCTATACAGGATAGAGAAGGTGATTCGCAAACGCAAGAAAGGAGGCAAGACGGAATATTTAGTTAAATGGTTAGGTTATCCTTCAAAATTCAACAGTTGGGTAACTGATCTTAAAAAGTAAAGACATGATGGCGTTGTCTACACAGTTTTACGTAACACTGCCTAGTAATTCATCTCTTTCCAGGTACCCTGACAACACACTCTCAAGTTACACAACGCGACTCGTTGAACAAATTAATCTAACCGGTAACTGGGAGGTTGCCACGACTGAGATTAACTTTTTACTTGGTATAATATCACGGATAAAAACAATTCGTTTACGTACAGTGAGGGTGGTAATCAACAGTCATATGTACGAATTGCACCAGGATTTTACCGGTCGGTGTCGGAGATAGTGCAAGCTATTAATGGAGAAATTTCCGAGAGGGGTAAACAAAACATTGACATTACTCTGGATAAATACAACGGTCTAGTTAAGATAAAATTGAGAGATGGCGCTTTTATTCATTTTGACGACGAGCTATATCGTATGCTCGGATTAAAGTATAAGTCTGTCAGTGAAAGCGTGCGGGGGCATTTACCGGTGGATGTCAACAATGGGTTTTATGGTATGTACGTGTACTGTGACATTGTTCAAAATCAATTAGTGGGAGACGTAAGCGCACCATTATTAAGAGTTGTCCCTCTACAAACGTCTTGGATTACACAGGGTGATATGGTTGCTCACACTTTCAACACGCCTCACTATGTTCCTATAAAAACGAAAAATTTCGAAGTCATTCATGTGGATATAAGAAAGGACACTGGAGAAAAGATACCATTTCAACGTGGGAAACTAACAATTGCACTTCACTTTCGTAGAACTCGTCCGACACTATTCTAGCTATTATGGATGACTATGAACGATATTATAGACATCAAACCGGGGGGAATTTCTTTAGGGGTGCCCGTATTCAGAGAGGATATGGATTAGGAAATATTCTAGGAGGGCTCTTTAGATCCGCTCTACCCATACTCAAGAAGGGGGCAAAAGCGTTAGGCAAACAAGCCTTACAGACGGGAATAGAGATTGCTTCGGACGCACTCAACGGTCAAAACGTAAAGACATCAGCAAATCAACGTTTACGCCAGGCTGGATTACAAATGACGTCGCAGGCTTCTCGGCAACTTTCTAAAAAGAGAAAAACACCACCGAGTAAAAACTACCGTTTAAAAAGGAGAACCCCTCGCGTTCCACACATAAAGACTTCAAGCAAGCGAAAGAAGAGGACATTAGACATATTCGACTACTGATTAAACATGGCTTTCATCAATAAGTTTTCTTGCGAATGTTCTAAGAGTGAAACGGACTTATTCAGCGTCCCTCCCACTCAGACTTCAATTTTAAAGGGCCAATGGATACAGTATAATCCACTGACTAATATCGTGGACTCTGATTCTATAGAATTCAACGTGACTGGATCGTCAGCGCACTATCTGGATTTTGCACATTCTATGATAAATGTAAAGGCAAAGATTGTTAATGAAGATGGAACGGATCTTGCAGATGACGCACAAGTTGGTCCGTAAATCTTTTCACAGTCCCTGTTCTCCGAGGTTGATATTACTCTTAATGATAGACTCGTGTCGTCGGCAACGAACAATTATGCATATCGGGCCATAATCGAATCCTTATTGTCCTTTGGAGATAGTGCGAAGAAATCCCAATTAACAGCAGCTTTATTTTTCAAGGATACAGCCGGGAGAATGAATCGGACCAACCCCGTCGCCGAGGATGAACATAATGAAGGATTAAAACAACGGTATCAATTCACTAAAAGGAGTCAAGTGGTCGATCTATTTGGGCCGATTCACAGTGACATCTTTTTTCAAGACAGACTCTTGTTGAACGGTGTCAGCCTTAAACTTAAGTTTCATCGTAGTAAAAATGCTTTTTGTTTGTTAACCCCCCTGCAAACTGACAAATATAAAGTAAAATTATGGATGCCACTTTCTACGTAAGAAAAGTTTCTCTCAGTCCATCAATTGCTCTGACGCACGCTAAAATGTTGGATACTACTACAGCAAAATATCCATTACGTAGGGTAGATGTTAAAAGTTTCTCCATTCAACGCGGAAACCTGTCATTTACACGCGAAAATTTGTTCTTGGGACAAATTCCTAAACGCATTGTGATTGGAATCGTGGGTAACAGGGCGTACAATGGTGATTACAGACAGAACCCTTACAATTTTGAACATTACAATTTAAATTTTCTTGGACTGTACGTGGACAATGAACAAACACCTTGGAGACCTCTTCAGCCTAATTTTTCAGGGCCGGACAAGAATTACATGATGGCCTATCAGACTTTATTTTCCGGTATAAATACCCTATACCAAGACGCAGGCAATCAGATAGATAGATCAGACTATGAATCTGGTTACACACTCTACGCTAATTAGGCCCATTGTTATGCTAATTAAGCCCATTGTTATGCTAATTAAATTCCTTTGTTATGCATTTTGTCTAATCAAGACCCTACACACTACTTTGAAATCTCCACACACAGCTTCATACATCACAGATCACCTGTATACATAATGTTTGTCGTAAGATGGGGCTACAGTATAATAGAGATCAGTGGGCTAGACTCCAGACGACTAATGACTTCATACAAGACTGGCAGGGTGCTGACTAACAATGTAAATACGATCGATAGTTGAGTAACTGGTCGATAACTTAACAGTACTATTGTCAATAAAGGATTGAGTATTACCGGTACGTTAGATTGTGACAGAAAAGCCTGGTCAGTTTTTTTTAGTCTGCCGTCCTGTCCCGTTGGCTGTTCTATGCCTGTCCTAATTATGGATAGCATAATAATACTAATAACAATAAAGATTTGTAGTGCGCACATATCCACCCTGCTGGGCGCTCAAGGCGCGGAAACAAAGAAAAAACATAAATACAAACAATATCCAATGATAGCATAGAAAACAAATTATGGACCGAGATATATGTACAATGCAATTAATAGGCCTACATCATCTTTGAAGAATTATGACATAAGATGAGTTTTAAGCAGCGACTTAAATCTAGTTATACTATGACAAGATTTGAGTTTAGTTGGAAGATGATTCCAGAGTCTCGGAGCCGCAAATTGCGTGAATGTTGAGATACGAGTTGTGTGATAAGGTTCTTTTCAGAAACTGTACCTCAGCTTCGCGATACTTGAGATAAACACATGGTGTTACCGCAAACCGAAACGAGAAAAAATGGCCATTTTATAATTTAATTTCTTTGGTGATTTTCAAAAGGGAATGGATTCCACTCTGACCTCTGTGTCGTCTGTTTTATAGGCTTTAATAACAAGTAAACATCTTTGAAATATCTCTTTGAAATGTTTGTGTGGCAACAATTATAAATGTAAAAGAAAACGATGAAAATGTGCTGAAAAGAAGAATAAAGGTATGGGAATACTTCATATGGGAATACTTCATACAAAGAAGAAATTGTGTGTACATGGACCTTATTTTTCTGACATGTGTAAAGAATAATAAACCTTGGGTGATTTTCAAAAGAAAGAGTAGATTCCTCTTTGATCCCCATGTTGTCTGTTCAGTTATATGATTTAATAACACGTCTGTATTATAACTAGCATATAGTATATACAACATAATTATATTCAATTGAATGAAACCCTATTCGCCCCAACCAAATCTTTGAGACGAAGTTACTCTCAAACATGTCACCTTTGCAAGGGGGCACAGCCAAAATGTTCAGGATGTCCGAAATATCACGTTGTGAGAGTTTCATCGACTACCACGGCAGCACGAAACTCACTCTAGCACTGGCGTAAATCCGTGATGAAAAATGGGGGGGGGGGTGATTTTGAAATTTGAGTGCACGGTATAGCTTGAAGTTCTGCAGTCGGCAACTATTCAGAATCTTGTGTCTACAGAACAGATTACAACTAGGCCTATATATTTGTTCAACGCATGACAAATTCTGGGGAGATGATCCTATGGACCATCCCCCGGTCCAAAACATGGGGGACGTATCCCCATCCCCCGGGATTTACGTCCGTGCACTCTAGAGACATTTAGGTAGTACGTACCATGGTCTAATGTAGACCTTCATCACACTGTATCCACCCATCTTTGTCAGGTTACTACCAATGTACTGAGGGACCAGACTGGTTTCCTTCGAGCCTTACATGTATTTGTATTGAAGAACACAAACATATAGTTGTACTTTGATAAATATATTAATGGCTACCATGCGACAGAAAAACATCGCGGTAAAGTTTCCTAGCCTATGTAATTGCCTAGGAGTTTTTTATAAGTGGAAATTTATTCCCTAATTCGTCCATCTTCAATCCCTTCATATCCCCCCCCCCCCCAAAAAAATAAACAAAAAAAACAAACATTGTATAGTGTATGTATAAACCAAGACACAAAGTCGCAATCAGCTCGTGAACATGAACTTGACAGATCCTGGGTGCCCGATGGGAGGAGGGGGGGGGGGGGGGACATCAAACGATGGGCTAAACAAAAACATACACGTCGTCCCATGAGACCCATACATACCCCAGACACAGTCACCGTGACATCATCGCTGTGGCTGGCTATAAGTTCACGTGCAGTTGATGATCATTGCCTGCTGTGCATGTTCACGACTTGTGCGTGATGATCGACTGCACTAGTACTACAAATCGAAATGCTAATGCTGACCACAGAGTTGATCTGACACCATGATCCCATTTGAACTTAGCGCATTGGAAAGTTATGCAGTTTACGTTATGCATAGCATCCGCCATGCTTATGGCAGTTGTACATGTACGTGACTACCTCGTAGTACATGTACATTACTCTAGTGCAGTTATATTATACAGGTACAGCTCCATGTATTAGTACTTTATAGTATAGTGGATATACGACGAGAACCACCACTGCTATAACAGCTGTTAGGCTGTATCCAAGGTCAAATACACTTGACTCTCTCTGTATGGACGGTCCTAACCACACATGTACAAAAAAGGTGTGATTTTTAATCTGCTAATTAATACAATCTAAAATGTTGTGATTAGTTAAGCTATTGTGAGGTCGGTAACTTTGATGAAATTTAAATGTTATGAATTTTTTGTTTAAAATTAAAAAAATGTTTCTAAACTTTCATGAAAGTGAGCCATCCCAGAATAACAGATTTTAAACAGCGGATCGAAAATCGCCTTAGAATGGCCCTAGAGTGTGGCCATGAGCTAATAATAGCAGTACAAGTACGGCATATATACATCATAAGTAAACACAGACTTAAAATTTGAGTACACAACATTTGAAAAAAGCATGAACAATTCTAGACTTAGTTCGACTGACTCTGACAACACACTGTAGACTACAACGTAGTGTACTCACCAACTTGCTCCGTACTCTTCGGAGTGTTCAGTCCGTCTTTTTTTCCTGATATATTCCCAGCTTTGCCCGTAAGTTAGAACATGGGTTAGAAGTCATCCTAGAATTTTCAAACCGGAAGAAGCCTTTTACAAAATTTGTGCCAGCGTAAAAACAGAATGAAACTTGAAAGGCTTACAGTTACATACACTACGGAAGGTCGACAGTGCCTGCTGGTGGCGCGTGTCAAACGATCAACCATGTACATGTCAAACGAATCGTTTGATTGGCTAGCACATAGCTATCCTTATGAATATTCATATTTCCAGATGTTGTCCGGGATTTCCCTTTTAAAGTGACATCAATATTGACCCTGTTTTCGTATTCCATGTACATGGCAGACGTATTGAATTACCCAGTAGCTTAAGGTTGGAATATGGCACTAGTTTGACCGTGGCTTGAACCCAGACCAGCTGTAATTGCGGCAGTCAATTAACGTGTACTGATCAAAGTTGACCTAGATTGTTTCGCTCACAGTGGAGTTCCAAATAAAGTTGCGAAATAGGTGGCTGTTTGGAAGTTTATAATTTGTATACACTCAAGTTGTCACCCCATGGCAAATTATGATCAATTAATTGTTATTATGTTATATTGGTATTTTCTGTGCATTATATTACGGAGAGAAGTGTAAGTTTAACTGGAAATGATATCACATACCAGTGTGTATTTTTATAACCAAACTTTCTCTATACAACTGTCATCAGACGCATTTTAAGTTAAAACCAAAGTTGTTGAGCTGTAATATTTTCAGACGGTTATTTAGGGACTACATGTCAGAATGACTGATAAGATGGGGCTTATCCCTAACCATGCTTAAATTCAACAAGAACTTTAACATTATAATGGATGATATTGCCCACAGTAGTAAACAAAAGAAACATAATTGTACTAGCTGATAGATTTAGTTGCGACCAGCAGCAGCAGGCGAGGTGGGATTTTTGTTGCATCTATAGCAAGGCTTATTTCAAACATCAATTAGCCAAAACATTTGAGAAAATATTAATATTTCTTACACATCCATATCCCTTGTCAACCGAATCATTCCATTCCATCCTATAGGTGTAATTACTTTTATTAAATTAATAAACCGAAGCCATCTTTGCTTTTCTGTACACAAGTCTATGAGAATCAGAATGAGGCACATGTACAACTGACCCAGTAGACAGGTTTCTTACAATGTGATGGCTCCAGTCATAACAGTACCGCCTGTAGATACGTGACTATGACAGAAGCATGTGAGAAAATAACAATACAAAATGGCCAATAATGGTTCCATTGGGGATAAAACAACAGTTGAATAATTGGCGCCCTCAACGACGTGGTTCAGCCTATTGTCGCGAATTTTATAGGTTTATAAGCATGTCTTCAAACTGACAAACCCAACATAATACTGTTTGTAGCCTGACAAAACCAGGTCGGAAAGTTTGAACCAATTGGCCAGATAACTGAATTTAGAAGGTTATACCAAATTAACCTGCCCCTGGCAGACAGACAGGTATTAAGGACAGCCCCTGTTTATAAGAAGGAATTAATATCTAATTAATCACCGATTGCCGGTCGTCTATAGCTAGTGTAGTTGCCCAGTATAGTGACAGAGACGTTCGCCTTGGACCGAGATCGATTTGGAGGTAGATTTTGTTTCATTGTTTGTGAAGTTTTTTTTCTTCACTTTGTTGTTAAAAAATGAAGTCAGAGGTAACACTGGTTAGCATAACAGCACTTCACGGCTGTGGATATTTTTTTCTAAAGAAAATAATAAAAATAGAGTCCAAAATCTGTTTTGCATGTGCATGTGCATACTTTATAGGCGGTTGTATCTGGTCTGAAAAAAAAAAACTCAAACAGGTACCACACTGGGGTGGGGGGGGGGGGGAGAGGGGGAAACCACCTAATCATCACCCATCCCCCATGTTTTACCGAGCCTACGCCTACCCCTTTTTGCCTCCCTACCTAGATCCGGGTACTGTTTTACAGTGAGAGATGCTGATAACTGATGAAACGACGACGGCGATAGAGGGCGGTCTTTCTCCTTGTTCACCGTCTTCTCGTCTCAACCTATTCTCGGGACAAATATTTGTTTAAACGTAATACACAAGGGAGTGTGGACGAGACATGCGCAGATCCATTGCATTGTACATTTATGTTTTGAGGAATATGCAAATCTATGTATTTTTTCAGACCTAAACAAACGTTTGGGGGTTATTATACAGCCCCCCCCCCTCCCCATATAAACCGCCGGGTAGGGGATGGTAGGAAATCGTTGTGTATGGAGCTGGAGAAAGAGGCAAAGCGCCCTCATAATTATGCTAGCCCCCCCCCCCCCCCCACCTCCCAAGGATTTATGGGGTCCAACACTGGTTTTAACACTGCTGGTTCCTAAATGGGGCACGAAGGATATAATGGTCAGACCATGTAGAAACACCTTGTAACCACACTTTTTGAGGTGTGGCAGACATTATTATAGGAGGGTGCTTTTTACAATGGGTAAGTGGAAAAGAGTTTACCCACTCTAAACAGCGCCCTCTATTTGTGCCTGTCGTACATCGTCAAAATTATGATGTCTTTGTTGGCTCGGAATGCATAGGAAGGGAGGGGAGGACGTAGACAACCTTTGATATTTATTGGGTTATTGACATTTGATCTCCATCCCTCACCTCACCTCCCCTCCCATATCCAACGCCTCTCCCTCTCCAGCATCAAGTCTAAATCTTAGTGCAAAATTACTCTGGTGCACTGAATTTGATACTGGAAATGAAAAGGATTCGTTAAAAACAGTGTCCCTTTGTAATGTTATGTTGATGTCCCTTCAACAATGTCAGAGAGAGGTTTAGTTATCTGTATAGTCTCTGTAAACCTCCTGTCGCCATTTGTCCTCATCTGTCAGGTCACGTGGTCAAGTTTAGAAGACTTCGTTTATACACAAACTCAGAAATGAAAGAAAACACATGTATTCTGTTCCTATCACTCAGTTTATTTCATAATATTCGAACCATGTTTTTTCAACAACATTACTGATTTTAATTAAGGCTATCCAACATTTTCGACATACCTCTAACCTCCCTTGAAATGGCGCGTTTATTGTTATTCAACATTTTCAAGAAAACACTAAAGAATTATCCAAAAACGCCCATTATTCTCCTTTGAAAATGTCTTCAATTGTAGATGACCTCTTACAGCTAATTAATAACATTATTGCGTTATGTACAGGCAATTTTCTTTTAATTTCAACGATTGTTCTGAAAGACTGATATTCCGTCAACAATGATTGTTTTATAATAACTAATGTGGCAGAAAAAGCGTCTAGAACAACAAAATGGTTAGTAACGTTTTCCAAAATTGTTGGGTATTTATTTTTAAATATTGGTTTTGGTTAGCCGGTTAGCAAATTTCTAAATGGTTATAGCAGGTTTTTTTTTTCATTTTAATTTATTCAAAAACCAAATGATATGTTTCATTATATTTTTTGTCTTTGATAGAAATCTAAAAACAGCAAAAACAAATAAATAAATAAAAAGATTAAGGCCTAAACATTTAAGTATTATTGTGGTGTTTGTAAAAGTAAGTTTTTTCTTCATTCATAAAGTCACTAGTGACTTTCCAAAAATGTTTCATGACATCATCACAGATCACAACGCCCCATCTCAGAAATTGAACCAAACTATTAATGTTATTTTGTCATGATCATGAAGAAGAATAATTGTGTCATTATGGACAGTTATCGATAGTTTAGTGTTGATGTTTCCAGATACTTAATGCTAGCTCATAGTGTACAATCCTTCGTGACTTATTTTTACACCAGTCAAAGTGTATTATTGTTATACTTTTAGACTTTATATTCACAGCTGTGAGACTGAGTGGTGCTGATGATGGCTGTGTTTGAGGATCACGTGTCTCTTTCTGCGCATCGTGATTGGATATATTTGCATCTTAACAAATTTATATTGTTCTTATTGGCTATTCGATTGCTCATGAATATATGTTCACCATGTTACATTTCATTGTTATACCTTGTCTGTACGAACGTAGGCTCTCTGTAAACTACGAAAATGGACTGTTAATCTGTAAATGTATTTGTACAGTCAAAACATAGTTGTGGAGTTCAAAGAACCTTAAAGCTTAACAAATCGTTAGATCTTAACATATAGTTCCAGGTAACGTTGTGACGTCATGGTGAAGTCATCTAATGAATTATTACGAAATTAATTATAATAAAACAATCTATTTCATATCTTGTGAATCACAATAGATAATTTCTTGATTCATTCATAATCATACAGAACATGGAGAACTCGACATTTGATACAAAGACTTGACCTTATTGACTCTTATGTCCGGTCCAAACTGGAAGTTCAAGTTTACAAAAAGTGGCAGGTTTAAAAAAGTCACCTTTTGCTATCTTAAGAAAACATTAGACAGAATTTTACCAAATTTGGCACAATTGACACCCATATTATGAGGAAATATTTTCTGAAGTATGAATGACGTCACATGATTGAACCGGAACTTACGGTTAAAATAATTTAAAATTATATGGGATGACTGAACAGGAAGTTAATGTATTCAGTATAACACAATATGTGGTATTTAATTATATATTATGAAAACTCATATCTCCTGAAGTAACTCTTGTCTTTTAACAAATTTAGGTGATGACGTCATCACGTACATATGATGCACACTCGAACACCCCGAGTTTGTTGTTAACAAACTCAATAATTTAATCACGTGCATTAGTGCAGTGTA
Source organism: Zoroaster sp. YZ-2022 (assembly GCA_029582265.1). Taxonomy (NCBI): domain Eukaryota; kingdom Metazoa; phylum Echinodermata; class Asteroidea; order Forcipulatida; family Zoroasteridae; genus Zoroaster; species Zoroaster sp. YZ-2022. Next base: position 38,769,210 of record CM055825.1, read on the forward strand.
AGTTTAACTGGACTTGATATGATTATCAGTGTATAATATGACCAAACATTCTCCATACAACTGTCAGCAGACACATGATCATAAGTTAAAACCAAAGTTGTTGAGCTGTAATATTTTCATGCAGTTTTAAGGAGTAGATGTCAGAATGACTGATAAGATGGGGCTTATCCCTAACCATGCTTAAATTCAACAAAAACTTTAACATTATAATGGATGATATTGCCCACAGTAGTAAACAAAAGAAACATAATTGTTCTAGCTGATAGATTTAGTTGCGACCAGCAGCAGCAGGCTTAATACTTTTCTGACGTGGGATTTTTGTTGCATCTATATAGCAAGGCTTATTTGAAACCCTTCAAACATCAATTAGCCAAGACATCTTGGAAAATGCAAAAGTATTACTATTTCTTACACATCCATATCCGTTGTAAACCTAATCTTTCCATCATATAGGTGCAATAGGTTTTTAAGTATTATACCGCAGCCATCTTTGCTTTCCTGTACACAAGTCTATGAGAATCAGAATGAGGCACATGTACAACTGAACCAGTAGACAGGTTCCTTACAATGTGATGGCTTCAATCATAACGATACCGCCTGTAGATAGGGAACGTGACTATGATAGACGTGTGTAGGGAACAAACAATACACAATGGCCAATAACGGTTCCATTGGGGGTAAAAGTGAATAATTGGCGCCCTCACCGATGTGGCTCAGCCTATTGTACTGGATCTCGACCGTATCCGATGCCATCAATGGGTACCGACCCTTAAAGCAAATCATTGGTAGCATTTCTAAGGTTTATAGCAGGCATTCAAAGTGACAAACCCGCACCGTGAGGGGAGGGCACTTCCCAACCATCACTTTTAAAAAGCACTTGGTCTCCCTACTTTGAGCTTTGAGTGAAAGATTTTCGTAAATGATTAAATCCCAAAATCTCCAAATTATTTACAATTCTTTCAAACCGATATTTTTAAAAAATAAATTAATTAATATTTTCAGAAATTTCCTTCAAAATTTCCAAAATGATTTCTAATTTCTCATAATTTCTTTATAACAATATTTTTAATGTTTCAAACACAAATGATTTGATTTATGCAGGTGGAGGTGGGTTGGGCCAGGAAGGGTTAGGAGAGAAAGATCCGTTTAGGGTAGTCATTGGAATGTTGACGATTAGGATAAACAAAATCTACAACAATGGGCAGGAGCCCAAATCTTCATGAGGGATGGGGGTATATATACCGTAAAAGATTTGACGGGGATAACCAATACAATTGTATCCATCGATAGAGGGCGGGCTTTTCACCTGGATCACAGTCGTCTCTTGTCTCTGCCTAGGTCAGGAAGGGGGTTGGGAAGTAATTATATACCCTGTAGCTAGAGGAAGGGGCAAGCGCCTTCCTATTGTGCTTACCACCCACCCCCGACACCCCCTAAGAGATCTTGGGCCGGAATCCAACACTGGTTTAACACTGCTGGTTCCAAATTGGGGCACGAAGGATATAATGATCAGACCATGTGGAAACACGTTGAAATTCCATTGGACTTTTTGAGATGTGGCAGACATAAGAGGGCGCTTTTCAGAATGGGTAAATCTGGTGTAACTGCAAGAGTTCACCCAACCTAAACAGCGCCCTCTTTTTGTGAGGAGACGGAGAGGAGGAAAGGGGTGGGCGGGGAGAGAGAAAGGGGAGCAAATGCCGTATAATCCGATCAATATCAAGGGGAAATAAATACCCCAAAATGAGTAGCTGGGACGTAGGATGCCCCTTGATATTTATTTGGTAACTTGGCATTTGATCCCGTTCCTCTCCCCACCCCAGAAGTCTCCCCTCCCTTCCTCCCGGACTCTACCCATGTAACTCTCCTCTTTCCTTTCCCCTCCCCCTCCCCTTCCTTCCCACCCGTTCCTTCCCACCCCTCCCCATTCCTCTCCACCCACCTCCTCCTCCTCCCACCCCACCCAACGCCTTTCCCTATTCAGCATCAAGTCGAAATTTAGTGAAAATTTATTCTGGACCACTAAATTTTCGACTTAATACTGGAAATGAAAAAGATTTTAAAAAAACACCAAAAAACAGTGTCTCTTTGTAATGTTATGTTAGATGTCCCTTCAATAATGTCAGAAAGAGGTTTAGTTATCTATAGTCTCTGTAAACTCCTGTCGCCGTTTGTCCTCATCTGTCAGGTCACGTGGTCAAGTTTAGAAGACTTCGTTTATACACAAACTCAGAAATGAAAGAAAACATTTGTATTCGGTTCCTATCACTCAGTTTATTGCACTTGATTCGAACCAGGTTTTTCAACAGTATTAATTTAATTGAGGCTATCCAACATTTTCGACATTTGAGTACTCAGCATTTTCAAGAAAAAAATTGCCAAACACGTCCATTATTCTCCTTTGAAAATGTCTGAAATTGTGGATGGCCTCTGACAGCTAATTAATAACATCAATGCGTTATGTACAGGCAATTTTCTTTTAATTACAACGATTGTTCTCAAAGATTGATATTCCGTGCTCAAAGTGAGTTTACCTGGAAAATATATTTCAATTTTGAATTGCTGTTTTAGTTTGGTAATAAGGATTAAAGAATGGTTATATAAAATTTAAATGAATTTATGACATTACGTCTTAAATTCATAATTATTTTATAATGGTTTTATAATCGCTTGAGCATGGAATATATTAATATCTTTAATGACTTTAATTATAAAAATTAAGTAAATTGTAAACAATTCAAATCCATTGTCAACAACGACAGCTTAAATTCTGCAGACTACTTATGTTTTGTTTTTCATCAGTCACTTTCCCCGTATGTACACTCACGTGAATCAAATAACAAAAGAAAACACATCAATTGACGGGTGCTTTGCCAAGGGTGCTTCGCCAAGGACATTTCACAGTCTGAAGAATTCAACAGATTGTAATTGTTGACAAGACCCCAGGATATATGTAAATTCTACAAATACATTCAAATATTCATTTAAAAGATTTCAATAAACATTTCTAAGACAGAGATATGCTGACAGATATAATTTCACAACATTTTGCCCGAGTCACTCGCTAACAATTACTGGCTAATAGAATGTAAAATAATTTTTGTATTATTACTCTATTTTGTTTTGTATATAGGCCTATACATATTTCTTTGTATTTTTTTTGTATGTTTGAATTTTTGTACTTTTGTATTTTTTAAAGTTTTTTTTTGTATTTATTATTATTAATTGTTAATAAGACCATGTAATAAATAATAAACTAGTGATAGTCCTTTCAAATCGAAAAATCAGGTCGGGTTGATTCATTGTATTTATTTATTTATTTTCACCACATACAGATACAACGATGCTGCTTTCACTGTAATCTCGTTTGGGGAAAAACTACCGTCCGGTTGAACTCAACTGGAATTACCGTTCATATCCATCGTGAATATGCTGGGAGGAAGATGCAATTGGAACTACCTACCCAATATTTTATTTATTTTTTATTTTTTATTATTAGACAATTATTTAACCAATTATTGGATATAAAATATATAACAGAAATCAAGTCAGGCCTAATCCATTAGGTTGAGCAAGGACGATCACCTTAATTAATATTTTGTTGACATGGTCTGTTATTTGTTCACATTTTAGTATTAACCTTTTTCGGTAGTAAGTAAAATCCACTAAACAAAGCTAAACACACCATTCATATATGATTTAGACCCGCAGACTAGTTTTGAAAAATAAGGGATGGGATGAAGCTTAAAGAGATTGTATACAACACTATTAGTAATATGTCTATAAATGCATCCATACTTTATAAGAATGAAGAGATATTTATACAATAAAATAAATGTGAAAGTTTCAGTTTATTCTCGTCGTTAACGAGAAAATAGCGAACACGTTATCAGATTTGTTTGTATTCAAAATGTAGAAAATGGATCCATTTCAAATTTGTAATACATTTCACGTTTTACAGAATCTCAGATTGAATAATTTCTCTAGATGTTTGGTACGAGCAAATAAGTTTTAGATTATATTTTAGTAATCATGTAATCGGGTGTTATTTTCAAACGTACACTTTACATTGCAGATTTATTTTTTCCAATGGAACTCATTACACATTTGTCGCAATGATGTTTCAAAGTATATTTAGGTTTAACACCAGAGCAAGTGCAACATGTCTGGGAAGGCGGGGGGTTCATTCTCAAATACAGATCCCCAGTCTACAGCCAGTGTTTACGATACTAATATGATTACATTTACAAATATTGTGTCATTTTCAGTGCAGTGCATACATTTATAATTACAATTACATTCAGACAAACTTTAAACACCAAATATATTTTCTATATGACCAACAAAATGCGCACAACTTTTCCAGCGGCCAAGAAAAGCCAGTGCGGAATTTTACGAAAACAAAAAATTCTTGTGTAATCGCTGAAAAGGCCTTTTTCCAATGATTCCTAAGCTTTGGAAACTTCATTATAAAATAAAGTGAACTAACAAGACAAATATCTCCAAGTTCATTCAGTGTTATGTATTTCTGATGATATAATGTACCGTGACAGACATAACATTCCTTCAATTCAGTCAAGATAACTTCATATTTAAACTTCTATCTTAATGTCCAAAGTGATGAGAACATTATTTCTTTTAAATTTTAAATATACATGTTCCAAATGATTCGCTATTTTACCGGCAAGTCTGGTTCAGTTATATTTTCTATTTAGTAAGAAATGTATCCAACCTTATTGTTAGTGACATTGTAAAACCACTGACATTGTAAAAAGCACTGTTAAACAGTCTATCGTAGGTGCCATTATTTTGAAGAGCAATGAATCCAGCTGCATCATCAATGCATTCATTCCACTTAATTTCTCGTTATCCGCCATATCCAATCTTTATCAATTATATAGCGTTGACCAAGGCTGTTATCGTACGGTATCTCCATCCCGTACCGATTTCTGGCCAGAGAAATTCAGCATACACTGCATTTCATTTACATTATGTACATAACACACATACATTGTACAGGACCGTACATGTACATCTATCCAACGAGTGGTCATTGTCTGTATTTACATATATGTACATAACACACATACATTGTACAGGACACGTACATGTACATCTATCCAACGAGTGGCCATTGTCTGTATTTACATAATTATACATGTACATGCACATACAGTGAGTATACATATGGATTGCAATTGTGTAATGACAACGAGGAGTTCAGATAGCTCACTGTCAGTGGGGCAAGAATTACGCGACCAAACCGTTCCGATGCGCCTTGGTCAAAGCTATCAATTATATTGTTAATCTCAAAGTTTAATTTTCCAAAAATAATGGTGAAGCAGTTTGTTAAATCGTAATTTTTTAATAAACAAAATAAAATAAACTGAACTAGCTTTCAATATGAGGTTTCAAAATTAAGACCAAAATATTAAGTGTTTCCATTTATAATTATAAAAGTAAGGTGGGTATAAATGGATACCCTTTTCAGCTCTAAGTTATTATTATTATTATTATTTATAAACAAATACGATTAGGGTGGAAAACACCTTTAGGCCTAAACACAAAATATAAGTCCTATATTATATGTTATTAAATAACATATGATTTATTTATTTATAATTATTTGTAATTAAATGATAAAGGTACAGGCGTGATGTGTTTGGTGATTGCGGGTAGACGGGAAACACACATATATTTATGTTTTGACCGCCAATAAAACTACCATTTTATATTCTCTTTTTCCAGTATGATTCCAGTAATGTTAATTGTTGTACTTACATGTCTGTTTCACGTATTTTCATGCTGGATGCTTTGAGAGGATTGCAGGTACGCCAGGCACACCACGCAATGCCTTTGCCACTCTGCCTATCTGGGTAATAACGACCATTTAAGTCACAGTCGCAACAGCTATCAAACCACCAGGCTCCTTCATAGGATTGTGCACAATTCCCCCCATCCGCATCATTGTCATTATCCTTTGTTGTGAAGTGCCATCCCTTGTGATACCAAAGAGAGTCACCAGCAGTGCTGCTCACATCGTATTCGCCATAATTCAGTGTGTACTTCTCACCAGTGATTTGGAAATCCGTGTATTTCGCGAATGCCGTATCGTCACTCCAATCTGTGAGATCTATGCGGAGGTCCCATGTCCCGTGTGATTTATCAGATGTCAGACTCACCAAGTTATCATTCCCTAACCAATGCTCCCCGCTTAGATCACCGAAGCCAGACTTATACTCACTCCAGTCACGATAAAATTCAATACTGCCGTCCTCTCTGCGCTGAAACACAATCCATCCGCCGCCGTCAATGTCCATTTCACAATAGACTTTGAGACCGTCGCTGAATCCGTCTGGGTAGATCTTGTAGACACCACTTGTGCGGTAACCCGCTCGATTAGCCTTTTACAACTTCTGTAGCGATCAACCCAGGCAATGAGAAGAGAGGCGTGTCTTCATTTTCATCGAAGACACACTTTCTTGATCTTCAACGAATGATTCAGGATACTTAGCCCTTGTGGAGTTATTTAACTCACACAGTTTATTGCATTTATTATAAGTTAAATGACTTATCAGTCCTTATCCATGTTACAGTCTCGTCCGCACATGACGTAATATGGTACAGTTTTCTTGGCATACGTAAAGTTTTTGAGTGCTCGGTTATCTGCAGGAGATATTCATTTGCCCACCACATTGACTTCCCAAGCTTATCGCTTGTGATATCAGTGGTATTATAAACACGAAAATCATTTTGAAATGAGGTACGCATCAAGAGTACTTGCTGCGTCATCTTCAATGTATTGTTTGTATATGGGTGAAAACGTTTCAATGTAAATCCAATTAAATAAGTAGAACTATCAGTTTATATTCAATCAAGTATTTCGGTATAATCGGTCGACCAACTGTTTGATTGAAACACGACTATACTGCACACGGCGTAATGTAGAAATGTAACAGCTTCGACCGATGAGTGTTTATATTGAATGTTTAATGATCCAAAAGGATTGCATGCGTAAAGCACTGATTGGTCAAAGTGAAGTCACTGCTGAATGGTGATTTACCATGTATCACCTGATTGGTTGACAGAAACTTGATTAGGCTCAGCTTTATCTGTTTTTGGTTTCTCAAAAGATAAAATTATTCACTAATAGACAGTCCCAACCTGAATTGTTTTAAATGTTTGAGGAAACAAAATACAAATTTTGCCTTTATTAATTAATGCATAAAATATGAATTTGTTTAGCACATAAAATGTTTTGGATGAGCGATTTTACTGAAATATTAATGAAATAAATTAAATAGCCTAGTCCCGACTCCCCAATGCAGCTAACACAATTCAACAACAGTATCAGTCTATCGCCTAATTTGCATATCCAATATTTTGTATATTGAAACCGTCCCTCCCCAGGGCGAGAGACCAGTGGGTACAGGTATACATAAACTGCAGGAACATCCTGGGGACGATGTTGTCGTTCATCATACTGAACACTATTCAGGCCAACTTTCACATACGTGGCCAATTCAAACTTAATCATTGCTATGGCATTATTCGTTTTGTGTTTATTTAAGTTTATTACTTGGTGACCCACCGAAATAGCAGTTCAATTTATTCTCTTTAGAATGCCAGGAGTGTTCAATGATTGTAATGGTGTATTAGCTGAAGACAGTGTGAATCCAAGCTGTAGGAGGGTAAATGAAAGGGGAAAACACGGTACATCTGATAACTTGCCCGCTGGCTACACCGATCTGCCAACTAATGCACGACATGAATCCACGAATAAACGCACTAATTGTGCCTTTAAAGAGGATCTGATGATATTTATTTATTTATTTATTTTTATTTTTTTTTTGCCAACCAGTGAAATACATGTATGCGGTTATTGGAACCAGACCACATTTCCTATACAAAGTATGGTGGCTAAGAGAGACCTCACAAATCGGGCAAACGTTTATATCCCTATGAGAAAAAGTCGTTTAACACATCACGGCAGAAATCCAATTGATCCTTGATCCAGCAATTAAAAATGCCGACGCGCAGGTCTGAGATGACGCGTGCGGAGACCAAAAACCAGAGACTTTTTACCCCCTAATGACGATCAAGTATTTTTTTAATTTATTTTTTAACCTGTTAAGCTTTTTACTCAAACCGTTCCACACTATAATTTCTGAGACTGATGTAACTAAAATGATAGTTCTTCAAAATGAATAGTTCAAGCTTCTTTGACAATCATCATCTTTGACTATTAATATTTTACATCAAGCTTTATATAAAAGCTCTAATCAAACTTGTCTTTTCATTTAAGATTACCAATAGTGTTAACCAGCTTTTGATGGGTAAATGAAAGGGTGAATACGGCAACGGAAGGTACACTGCAAGAAACGGGGACACCTAATTATAATGAATGGTAAAATAACATATATGATGATATAAAGGGACACATCCCTACCCCGCCATCCTCCAATGGTTTGAGACTCAAGAAACGGGGGCACGCCTAAATAATGAATGGTAAAATAACATGTATGATGATATAAAGGAACACGTCCCCCCCCCCCCCGCCATCCACCAATGGTTTGATCATCATAAACAAAAAGGAAATAGTAATCTGTTGTCTTTAGGGAGAATTCAGGACAGTGCAGGCGGTATATGGAGTGTCGTGGCCGAGCGGTCCCTAGCGCACCGAACTCAAGTTCTGGTGTTGCCAGCAGCAGGGTGGTTCGAGCCCCGGTCGTGACACTTGTGTCCTTGAAGCAAGGTACTTAACCATAATTACTTCGTCCTTCGGATGGGACGTAAAGCCGTAGGTCCCGTGTTGTATATGCACGTAAGTGGATTGTCGTGCGGTCTAGCGCACTGAACTCAAATTCTGGTGTTGCCAGCAGCAGGTGTGGGTTCGAGCCCCGGCCGTGACACCTGTGTCCTTGAGCAAGACACTTAACCATAATTACTTCTCTCCACCCAGGGGTTAAATGGGTACCTGTGAAGGCAGAGATGGTTTGCTCTATATGCGCTAGAAATGGCAGCAATTGAGCTGTATACTCCCAGGAGCTGAGATGGTTTCAGGGAATGATTTATGAGCCTTATGAGACTTTATGAGCAGGGGATATAAATAATGCGCCTTGAGCGCCACTTTTTGTTGGTGGATACGCGCTATATAAATCTATACATTATTATTATTATATACAAGAAAGGGGGGTACTTTTGGCACATATGTTCATTCTGAGTAAAAGAATACTTGGACACATTGTTTATTCTCCAATCAATTTTTGAAAATTTATATAGATATCTTCCAAATCTATATTCCCTTTTTGAATTAATCAAATTTTGTTTTAATTTTGGGTGAAATTAATACCCTTGCATAAAACTTCAAAACAATATTTAGGGGGTTACAAAGACGGTCCTAATAAGGGGCGTTATGTATCAAAACGCTAAAATATCATCATTTAATCCATTAAAAACAAGTTTATATTATAAAACTATGAAATATGTACCCCACAAACAGAATTTAAAGAGAAAAATGTCCAATGCTTCATTGATGACTACTCCGGTCGTTAGTTCTTTTGTTGAAATGATACACCATATGATGTACAACGGCTGTTTGATATAAGCCATTTAAGCTTAATTATTTTACTGCAGTGAAAAGCGGAACCGTTTTAGGCTACTTCCGTGTAGCCATCATTAAACAGTCGTATGAGTGGTTTACTGAACGAGGTTAAACTTTCAAATTAAACAGCGACAATCGTTTGAAAACTAACAATAAGCTACCTACGTTTCAGTAGGGCTGTCATAATTTGTTATTAATAGATGTTTGCAAGCAAAACATATGACAGATTTAGTCCCTCCAGATAGTACCAGCATATATTTTTTCAATCCCTGGCTCATGGACTCTCTGTATTCGCAATGCTTTCCGAGTGTATGTGACGTCTTAACATCTTGACCACCGAGCTTGTCCGATGACGATTGGCCGGCTAGAATCCATAGCAGCAGGCACCGCGAGATGTATATTAATTAACTCTTACATCAGGTGATAATTTGATTTCCCTTACATGACGTATGTATGAAGCACTTTGCTCAGTGCTTTCAGTGCAGGAGGTCGTGGGGTTTGAATCCCCCAATCGCCTTTGGATTTTTCAGGACACTCGTCACACGGCAGAAAGGGGCACTGTCATAAAAGTGGAAACGCATTTTACAAAGTCGTTAAATTACAAAAATGCCCCTTGACCCGCCCTTTCGATCCGCTAATGGTTTAAACGCAATTGCAATCGCGTGTTGAATTTGAATTTCAATAACATTCAATTACTGAATTAAAGTCAAAGTCCTGAACTTGAAATGGCTCATTAAGTTTTTCCACCCGCAACTGGCTTTTAAAATAATATATGAGAGGTTTCAGCTCTTACTGAAAGAGACTATTGAGTTTATTATCTCACACAAAATGACAATAAACTACCGAATATAATCATTTGTCAACCGTGAGATATGGAAATCAATAAGTTTTTTGATGACAGACCAATTCAGTGTTTCAGCAGTCGGCCTGTAAATAATATATAGAGAGGTTTCAGTTATTTTTTGCGATGACAGACCAATTTAGATGATGAATGGACACTTGTCGTCTTTGCCTGCCTCCTTTATCCGTTATAACTTCCCCCTTTGTATAGTTCCCCGATCTGCCAATGTACTTAATTATTTTCATGATCATATTGATCACTTTAATTTAATCTTTTGAATTATATTGTAATTTTCAGGGCCATGTTTTGTGAGCAGGTTACTGTGATAAAAGATCAGAAATAAATAAATAAATCCTGTGAAGCGGCAACCTGGAATCACTAGAAGGGGCAGGGTCAGGGGGCAGTTTATAATCATCATACTATGTAATTTAACGACTTTTTAAAATGCGTGACAGTGTCTATTTTCAAACTTTTGAATAGGGGCACCTGGGGCAAAACCTCGGCTGGGGGGGGCGGCCCTGCCCCCCCCGTGCCCCCGTTCCCCAGTTCCCTCCAGCCCCCGTGCCCCGGTACGCCCACTGAGTTTAGATGTCAATGTAATGCGATAAACTCAAAGAAAACTGACCTTAAACTTAGCCTTAAGTTCAAAACACAAACCCAAAACAAATATTTTTTAAGAGAGGGAAACTGGGTTTGCTTCCAAAAGACGTATTTTCTACGGTAATTTGGTGCATTGTATTGACATAACATGTACAACGGTTGTTTTATGTTACTGTTTAGCTTTATTGTAATGCGTGTAATAACATGGGATCTGTTGAGGCTACGTCTGGCAGCAATCGTCAAGGAGTCGTAACAGTGTTTTATTGGACGAGGCTTAGCATTTAATTTTTACAGCAAAAAACTTGGTACAAAGCTACCGTTTCACCAAGTCTATCATAATTTGTTAGGAATTTTCGTATATTTTTCGTAACAAGAAAACATATGAATTAGTCCTCCAGATGGTACCGAAAAATTAGCTGGCTCATGGACAAATATCCACACATCGTGGATATTTAAGGGACAATATCGTTACGATCTGAACAGAATTTCAACAGGGCTTGGATCGAATCGGTGTCCTAGCACGCGACCGAGGCGACGCCCCAAGTACCAGTCCATTCTGTGATCTATGTTTTCTTCATATTTCTCTACCGATTTGAATAGGTATGATAGAGAAATGTTAAAGCATGATGCATTATGATACCACCAGTCCTATTCAAATAATGACGAGCTGAGCCCAGCATTTTGCTTACAGGTGATTGGTTCAAATAAAATAAATGCATACATACACATTTTTTTCCATATTGTTAGAGATTTATGAATTATTCATTGTAGCATCCACGGCACACAACGGATCAGACTGGTGAAGGTGATATACTGAACAGCAAAAGAAACGCAAGACCGAGGACAGCAAAACAAAAACGCAAGTCCGAGGTCTTGTCAAGTTTTCAAACAGAAGACAAACCATTTTGATTCTAATTACTCATTTAATGAAAAATGCTTTCAATTTTGTGAGCTGAAAGTGACAAATTGCAACAATTGCGTTTTTTTGTCCTCGGACTTATGTTTCTTTTGCTGTTCAGTATATTTTGAAAATCCTTTATTTGAAAATCTCATACTTTTAAAACTGAGAAATAGCCTATTACAAACTCGTGTTTGTACAGACTTAAGACAAGCTGTTTCCCCGACATCTTTTGGCCAAAACTTAAAAAGTAGTATTTTAGAATCTTATATGTAGATAACCTGATTTTACATCCAGTCTAAAGCTACATCCAGTCTTACCCTGTTTTTGCTTGACTTGTCTTTGTCTTGTATATATCTCCTGTTAATTATGTTTTGTTTGTGTTTGGGAAGAGTACAAAGCTTTGCTTCCTCATTTTCCTTACATTTGTTTTGTTTTAATTGTTTATTTTGTTTATTTTATTTACAGCTTATAGTTTTGTTGCATCTGTCTTATTATATGAATTGAAGAAATAATGAAAATTTATTCTTAATGATATTGCCATGAAATAAATGTTTCTAAATAATCATTATTCTGCTGATGATCCGGTGCTGATGGTTACATATCGTTTCAAATTGAACACCGGTTTTTTTCTCAGCCTGCCAGCGCGGCAAGCGTCCGGTCTGGGCAATTGAGGAACCCCCGGAGACCTCGCTCGGCTTCACCGAAGCCGTTTACGTACACTGGCTTCCTGATCTATGAAACTACCCCTGTGGAAAATGTATTAAATTTGTTGATTTTGATATTCATCTTAATAATTTAGTTTTGCATTAATAAATTAAATGTTAATTAATTTCTTGTTGAAATAAAAGTTGATCTCATGTCATTAGAAAGACGCTTTTCTGCAAATTTATTTCTTTTGATCTGGTGCTGACGGCTAGCATACATGTAGTTAAGCAAATAAAATGTTCTTTATTTCAAATCGAACACCAGCGTTTTTCTCAATATGCCAGCGCGGCAAGACAGTCCAGACACCGGGCCGGGAACACTGGAGGCCTCAAGTTTCGAATATACTCACGTGTTTATTTTTGGACAAGGTAACACATAAAACTAAATGCTAAAAATTAAATGCTAAGCCTCGTCCAATAACAAAACACTGTTACGACTCCTTGACGATTGCTGCCAGATCGTAGCCTCCAACAGGATCCCATGTTATTACACGCGTATTACAATAAAGCAAGAACAGATAACATAAAACTGAGTGCAAAGCTACCGTTTCACCAAGTCTATCATATTTGTTAGAATTTCGTATATTTTCGTGGGAATTTTCGTAACGAAAACATCTGAATTAGTCCTCCAGATGGGTACCGAAAAATTAGTTGGTTTATGGACAAATATCATTCACACACGTGGATATTTAAAGGGACAATGTCGTCACGATCTGAACAAACAGAATTTTAACAGAGGCTTTGAGATCGAATCGGTGTCCTAGCACTTATGACTGAGGCGACGCCCCAAGTACCAGTCCATTCCCCAGTGATCTATGTTTTTCTTCATATTTCTCTACCGATTTGAATGGGTATGATGAGAGAAATGTTAAAGCATGATGCATGTATGATGCCACCAGTCCATGGTCTAAATAATGACGAGCTGAGCCTAGCTTTGTTGCTTTACGGTGATCGGTTCAAAATAAAATAAATGGCTACATACATACACATTGTTTCCATATTGTTAGAGATTTATGAATTATTCATTGTAGCATCCACGTGCACACAACGTGGATCAGACTGGTGAAGGTGATATACTGAACAGCAAAAGCGAATGTATAACCGAGGACAGCAAAGAAATTAAAACGCAAGTCCGAGGTTCTTGGTCAAGTTTTCAAACAGAAGACAAACCATTTTGATTCTAATTACTCATTTAATGAAAAATGCTTTCAATTTCCAGAGCTGAAAGTGACTGTTGAAATTGCAACAATTGCGTTTCTTTTGCTGTCCTCGGACTTATGTTTCTTTGCTCGTTCAGTATATTTTGAAAATCCTTTATTTGAAACTTACACTTTTGGGTAAAACTGAGAAAATTTTAAGTTAGTTTTTGTTCAGTATTATTAATTGTTGTGCTTGTAACGGTAATTATCTCAAACAAAACGACAATAAAACTACCTGAATATTATATCAATCATTTTGTCAACAAGAGATATGAAATCAATAAATTGGAAGCCTTGATGACAGGACAATTTAGTTTTTCATTACGTTTTTCCGCCCGTTGTTTATTGGTATTATATGAGAGGTTTCAGCTGTTACTGAGAACAGACTGTTGAATTTTAAGTATTTTGTTCGGTATTGTTGTGTTTGTAACGGTTATTATCTCATTAAACGATAAATAAACTACCGAATGTTATATCAATTATTTGTCACCGAGAGATATGAAATTATTAAATTTAAAGTTTTGTGATGACAGACCAATATTATCTTTAACAGTCCAAACAGTAATAAAAAAAAAGTGTAAGCAAACTGATCTTAACTGAGGAATCAGTAACAATACAAAAGCGTGAAATGCAATAAAGTAAAATAATAAGAATTAAACAATAATCAGAGAGAAATTAAAATAATCCAGTCACTATTCTAAGTTCATAACATCCAATATAAATCAGGAGAAACAGAAGGAAAGTAACAAATATAAATAAAATATAAATAAATATCAAAACAACTTTTTCATGATCATAAATTCTTAAGTACAACTGTTAGAACTGTATTATTAAAAGAAATTTGACATGGACCAACCCTTGCGCTAGTACCTTGATTTGCCGACTGACAATTGATGGTATACCTACTTATGTTTAACCCTATTGACTCTTATGCATGATGTACGATACCTTTTGCTTTTTTGTTTAATATGTGAAGAGTACTGCTACGGTGTTTAGTATTTTAAGTTAATCAACCTTGTTTACATGGTTGTATATGCAGGGTTTTTTCCTTGTTGTCAGAATATCGTCTTTGCTTCAGCATATATTCGACAAGGGCCAGTCAGCTCTTTTGCCAATCATTAATCTTTTGTAATTTAGATTGCATTGTTCTTACCATGTATTTTTGTTTCTTCTGTTTACACCGATGCGTCACTGCGCCAAGTGAGCGTCTCTTCTGATGGATACTTCGGTGCATTACACAAATGTTCATTATTATTATTATTATTATTGAGGAACAATTATTGGGGTGACGCACAACCATACAATTTCTGATCCCTGCTCACATGGACCCAAGTGGTGAGGACTAGTGAACCCTGTATGCCCGAGCAACTCTTTTTTGCATTAATTTATATTACGAGTAACATACAATTTTACAGGTTAGCTCTTCACTTAATTCACCACCAAAATCTGAGTGTGGCATGGTAGTTCCTGTATTTAGAATACTCACCTTCCAAGTAGGTAGTTGGGATCGAGACTAGAAGTTTAGGTTGCAAATATTAAACAGGATTAGCAAACATTTTTGTTAACTACATACACTAATTCAGAAACAAAACCTTCTGTAAATCAATAATGTATGGGCTGTGTGGAGGACTTTTTAAAGCGAATATAAATCCCAAATTTCATGTTTAGTACTGGTATGATGTTAGCCGCCAAACCAGTCTGGTTGCTGCTTTTGTATAATTTATTTTCGAAATATCAATGGATTTACATTTATTTTAGTCTTATATATTAATTAGTCGAAATTTAGTGACATACGCTCTTCACATGGAGAAAACCGTAATGGTGAATAATTCTAGTGCGACGCGACAGCACTTCTAGTGCGACGCGACAACACTTCTAGTGCGACGCGACAACGCTTCTAGTGCGACGCGACAACACTTAATGCAACGCGATTAGCACCCCCAAAGTGACGCGTGAATCCTAATGACGCTTACACAATTCTTATTGTAATGTATGGACAGTCTTTTTTTAAAGACTTGTTTTGGCCTAAGAGAGGCAGGCAGCAATACCTGGCTAGAGCATTATGTTGGCATAATAGGAAGTTAGGAATAAAGAGGGTAGGCCTTCTTTGGCAGTGCCCCTTAAACCATGCGTGGACCTTCATTAGCGATCACACTGTGTATCTTGAGGGACAGAATCAGATCAACGGCGGATCATCAGGGAAACCAATGTTTCCGGGAAAATGTTGACATTTGTTTACCTAAGAGTTAATTTTGAATTATAATTAGTTTAAAAGAATTTAACTTGTACAGAATTCATTTATGTATATTATATTATTTATTTTCTACAGTGGTTTTTAAATAGTTATGTTGTCTAATTATGTAGTGCTCTAAATGTAAACGTGCAATTCGACCTACGGCCATAATGCCATGTTTTTTCATTGGAAATAAACCAACAACAATAATAACTAGAGATTCAGAGTCGTCTCGGACACAAACCTAGGTGTTCCGGGAGGATGTTAAGGTCAATTAGTCAACTTTGTTTAAATATCAGGACAATTAACGATCTGTACAATGGTGCAAATTTTTAATTTACTTTCTTGTGGTTGCTGAGATATGATCTTTGAAATATTAAACTTTGACTCCGGTTTGGACAGGAAGTAAGGTCAAATTAGGGTCATCTTTGTAAATATATTTTGACAATTAACGGTCTGTACAATGGTATAAAAATTGTGGATTTACCTGTTTTGGTTATTGAGATATGATTTTTTTTAATATTAAACTTTGACTTCCGGTTTGGACAGGAAGTAAGGTCAAATTGGGGTAATCTTTTGTAAATATTTTGACAATTAACGATCTGTAGCACGGTACAAAAATTCAGAATTTTTATTCCTCAGTGGTTGTTGAGAGGCGATTTTTTTCAATATTACACTTGACTTCCGGTTTGACAGGAAGGTCAAATTAGTCATCTTTTTTGTAAATATTTTTGACACCACGATCTGTACAATGGTATAAAATTTCGAATTTACCTTCAGTGGTTGGGTTGAGATATGATGCTTAAATATTAAACTTTGACTTCCGGCTTGCATGTGAATGGCAAGGTCAAATTGGGGTCACCTTTTTGTAATATTTTTTTTTTGACACCACTGATCTGTACAATGGCACAAAAATTGTGAATCTACCTCAGTGGTTGTTGAGATATGATTTTTCAATATTACACTTGACTTCCGGTTTGGACAGGAAGTAAGGTCAAATTGGGGTCACCTTTTGTAAATATTTTTTGACAATTCACGATCTGTAGCAGTGGTGCAAAACCTGAATTTACCCTGTGGGTTGTTGACAGAGCAATGTTAAAATTTGACCTCGTTTGGACAGGAAGTGTAAGGTCAAATTGTAGTCAAGGTTTTGTAAAAACAAATCGACAATTAACAATCTACATACAATGGTGCAAAAAATGTCAATTTACCTGTTGTGGTTGTTGAGATATGATTTTTAAATATTAAATTTGACACTTCCGGTTCTGACAGGAAGTAAGGTCAAATTGGGGCTCACCACAACTCGAGTTTCATCTACTTGTTAAGTCTCAAGTACACAAGTTTAAAAGTTCATGTGAAGTTTGCAAGCATGTGTTTTTTGTGATGACGTTTGGGGAGAAGAAGAAGAAGAAGAAGAAGAAGAAGAAGAAGAAGAAGAAGAAGAAGAAGAAGAAGAAGTTAAAAAAAAAAAAACGTATTAAAATTAACATTAGGTGATTCGGCATACCTGAACACCTAATTATTATTGGATTCTCTAATGCAATATCAAAGGCTTTCAGAAAAAGTTGCAAGCTATTGTAGTTCACGATGCAGTTGTGTGAGTGTTTTTAACTTCCCACCCACCAACGACGATTCATTTATTTATTTGTTATTTGTATTATTATTTTTTTAGGGGGAACTTTGAACCTTTCCTCAACCCTCGAGGCGCCAGTGGTCATCATTCTCCATCCATGCAGTTCCGGCCTGTTTGACTGGACGGATTCAGCACGAGACCAGATGAGGGTCGGTCTGCATACACATACAATGTAAACATGCTGGTGTTTAGAATTTGAATAAACACGCAAACACTTAGATTGTATTCACATGTTGAGCCCAAAACACGTTTAGATTTGTGCTTTTTGATGTGTGTTTGAATGCTAAACATCATATATGAACAGGTGTCAAAAAAGCTAAGCACGTTTAGCTACGTTCTTGTGGCAAAAGCTTAGTTTGTGCACATGCGCGACTTCAAGGCTTATTAGCATACCAATTAGGCGATGTAAACAAACGAGGTTTTCGCGGTTTTTTGTCATCACCAAGGCCGCATTATCTCATGATTGTATCAGTGTATTGACCTCATTATGTTAATACGCGCTCTTTTCTCGTCATAAGTTTGAGTCTAATTTCCACAAAATCCTAAACAGAAAATCCCTGCGAATTTGTTCGTGGACAAAATAGTAAACTCGGGACATTATTGTCATTGACATTAAGGTACACTTCTGTTTGGGCTATAAAAACGATGTTAAAGTTTTTAGGAAGAATCAAAAACAGAAATGATTTATGAGGCGTATGAAGTCTTCTAGATGTGTAAACATTGCGTTACTACCATTTTTCTTTTGGCAGACTAGATGCTTTGTAAGTATGTTGAAAATTTGTTGTTAGTTTTCTGCCTTATGATGCCAGAAGCAAGGAAATGTAGTCGCCATCCTGCGATATTGTAGCCAATCAGATGTTCTATACATATTCGTCATCTTAAACACCAAAAGTTGCGTGATTATTGAAATATTAGGGATGGCAATTCTGTTTCTAGAAAAAAATCGCTCTCATTACGATGTAGTTTGTAAAAAGCAAGGAACTATTTTAATAATAATACTAATTTTCTTGATTAATTTACAAGAGAATCACTACAACTATTTTAGATTTTCGCTTCGCTTTTAGGTTGAGCTCATTTGTCTGTTTCACAGATTCTGACAGCAAGTGGGCCTCCAGAACAGTGAAGATGATGCTCCATTTTATAGTTTCAAAATGCCCCAAAAAGGAAAAAGAAAATGTAGTAAGAAAGTGTAAGTGTTTGTAAATTCAAACATTCATCCTCAGAAACCTATTTTTCCAATTCTTCACAAAAACCCTTTGAAACTGAGAAATACAGATTTAAATTAAGTGCTTTTTAACCCTTACTTTAAAAAATAAATAATTACCACTTAGCAACCACAATTTCTGGTCCATTACAGGTTATCTTCTTGGTAGTTTTTATACCAATGTATGTGTGTCGTTTATTCATGAGTTGGAGTGTTTTGTAACGTCAATTTGAAGGAAAAGTTATTAAACTCGGCGCGCTAGATAGGGTCAAAGTTGATTGTTTACAATTTCGGGAGAACGGCGTTGTCAAGGAATGTTGCAGCCCGCAGTGAACTGAACTTGGTTTTCAGTGGGTACCAGCACGTTGGTGCACGATTCTAAACTATTATTGTAGCTAATGGAAGCAGAACGTACGCTGAGTTAAAATATCAGAGGATCCTTTTCTCTTGTAACACGTACGGAGGATGGCACTGTGAGTTTAGCATTAAACGCACCTTCCTATTCCTAAACACGTTTATCTAGTCCACACAAATAGGAAGAAATTAATGTTCCCTCCCTCCCCTACTCTCATGGATGCGGTTGTTTTTTCCAGGATGAACGTGGGCAATTTTGAAAACAAGTTTATAAAATTGGGAATTTCATAGAATTTGCCATGTTTGTCCTGCCAAAAATACGCCTCCTGGATCTCGAACATTGCATCATTTATAAGTTTGGTCTAGGTTTGTGGTCATGAAGGAGTGAGAATTGATTCCAATCGATGGCAGGTTTTAGGACCTGAAATAATCTTCTATGCATATTGAACATCAAACCACGAAATTAATAACTGGCTCCTTCAACCTCTGTCCTCATTGATGCGTTGTCCAGATTATATCCATACAATCATGTTAATAAAACATTTTATCATTAAAACCCCTACGTTTCACGTTTTGATGTGTTAATGAACAGTATTGTCATTTACACTCATACCTCTAAAAAATGTTGTCAAGAAAACTCACCAATAGCCTCTGGAGGTCTGTTCAAAAAGAAAGAAAAACTATTTAGTTTGGTGTTACCTGTCCACAATAAACGAAAAAATAAACACCTTTATAATTAATAAATACACGCATACACATGTGAGTATTATTCGAGCGAGGTCTTCAGGGTTCCCGGCCCGTGTCCGACCGCTGGTTTCATCGCGTTGGCATGGTGAGAAACGTTGGTGTTCAATTTGAAATAAAAGAAACATTTTCTTAATCATAATTAAGGTAAAGCCAGCCATCAGCACCAGATCAAGAAATAAATTTGCAGAAAGTGTCTTTCACGACATGAGATCAACGTTTATTTCAACAATAAACCAATGAATATCGATTATTATAATGCAAAACAAATTACAAGAGAATATCAAACGACCACAGTATTTTCTCCACAGGTAGTTTCACAGACTGCAGACAGTGTACGTAAACGGCTTCGGTAGAAGCCATGGGGGCCTCCAAATCTTCAAACATCGACTGCTTTCGTCGCGCTGGCAAAGCTGAGAAAAAAATTCGGTGTTTCAACGAAACGATATGTAACTATCAGCACCAGATCATCAGCAAAGAATAACGATTATTTAGAACATTTATTTCATGGCAATATCATTAAGAAATAAATTTTCATTATTGTTCCACCATATTAAGACAGATGCAACAAAAACTATAAGCTGTAAATAAAATAACAAAATAAACATTTAAACAAAAACAAATGTAAGGAAAATGAGGGAAGTAAAGCTTGTACTTTTCCCAAACACAAACAAACATACTGAAGAGAGATATAAAGACAAAGACAAGTCACAAAATAGGAGGTAAGACTGATGTAGTTTTAGACTGGACAAAATTCACATATGTGATTCTAAAATACCATTTTTAAGTTTTGACATGTTTGGGAAACAGCTTGTCTTAAGTCTGTACAAAAACACTTGACTCTGTGGGCTAGGACTATTTTTGAGTGAGTTGTCCTAATAAAATTAACATAAATATTACCATTTGATGAACTACGAGTGTCATAGGAGTGAACAGAACAATTAATGTAAACCAAGATTGAAAACTAATAGTGCAGTGTTATGAATATATTTCAATCTGGGCCTTTCCATAGCCTAAGATAATAGCCTACATGTGTTTCTAGCTTTTAAAAGTTTGACGCTAAATAAAGGATTTTACAAAAGATCACAGAACCCATGAACTTTGTTTATATTACGAACCAAGCTCGTTTGTAGAAACATTCAATAAATGCAGTGATTACCCAATGCAAGAATTGGGTACACCAAATCAGTAGTGTTAGAAGAACTGTTTCGGCAAAAAGAGTTTCCAGTCGTGTCATAATAAAAACATTTTTTTTAAATCTTACTAGACAATATAATTATTAATATTGATTTAATTTTGCCCCACACCGACGTGTGTGTGTAGGCACCAGGCACCGTGCTCTGGGCATTCGTAAAACTTATAGGCGACTCCGGGTGGGAATCGAACCACGACCTCCCGTTGACCATTATTGGCACAATGTCTAAAGAGCTTTAATTCAAACATAAACCAAAAACTGAGGAAGTATTTATAATATGAATAAGATTCTTTGTTAAAGGGACAGTATCAATGATCAGAGCAGAATTTCAACAGGGCATTGAATCGGTGATCAATGATGAAAAGATGAAATGTGCGACCAAAATCACTGATAGCTCATTACGCAGCAGCAATGGATAATATGCACTTTATTGTGTGGTATTGATGAAGATAATCTAAACTAGCATGGTAATCTAGAATTCCATGTCCTCATCCCAACGATATTGTCCCTTTAATATGGATATAAATGTCTTTTTGATGTCTTTTAGTGTTTCATTACGTTTTTTCCGTCTACCGTCGGCTCTGTATTATAATGAGAGGTTTTACCTTACTGAGAACAGATTATTGAATTTTTAAGCTGTTGTTGTCTTATATTACATCAATATGTGCTTTGTAACGGTTATTAGAAGTTCAAACAAAATGACAATAAAACTACCGAATATTATATATAAACTACTGTTAACAATGAGAAATATGAAATCAATTTGTTTTGGTGATGACAGACCATTAATATTCGCGCCATCTATAATGCTCCAAACAGTACAGACACCTTTATAATCAGGATGGATCCAGGGAAGGAAATGAAAATGACATCGTACAGCAAAAAAGGGTGAAACTGTCAAAAGAGGTCCACATATATAAAGCATAGGGTAAATTTATTAAGGTGATGAATGGAGACTTGTCCTTCTTTGCCTGCCCCTTTATCCGCTAATCTTTCCCCTGGCTCTGGATCTGCCAATGATACTTAGTAATAGTTTCATGAAGTTACAAGCAAATGCATTTGTGCCTTTTACGTGGTGTCTGGATGTGGGGGTAACGTTAAAAGCGGTGGTGATTTTGAGACAACGAGAGGGATGGTATAAGTAGGACCCCTAGTTAACCTAGTACTCCTTGACACGACTTGGACCCTCTCGACCCCCTGGAACCCCCAGATGTCCAGACCGACATTCCTAATTGAAATATGGGGAGATTTTTACTTTGTTTATTTTCCTTTGGTGTGCTATGTTATAAATTAGTAACATATTGTTAGCGAAGATAAGTTTAATTCAATTCTATTGTATTAGTCATGATCAGCATAAATATCAACCTCAAGTCGCCTGTGGAGTTTTTTCACAGTACACTTGAAAGATTGAGTATACAGCGCTTTAGTACATCGGTGTATGGGCAAACAATTTTTTTATTTTTTATTTAATTAATTAATTTATTTTTATTTATTTGTAGTTATATCTTAGTGATATCATATCGCTAAACTCAATAGAGCAAGCTAAATTAATACATTTGATTGAACAAACTTGCTGAGGTCAAACAAAACAGGTATTTATTTCAAATACAAAGGTTCGTTTTTATTTGTTAGAAACCTTTCATTTTTTATTGATGGTGGTATTCATGTTCTTCTGAACTGTTTTTGATTTGTTTTGTTTTGTTTGTTTTGTCGGTTTGTTGGTTTTTGAGGTTTTTGGGGCGGGTGTGTTCAAAGTATTAATGGTAACCACACCAAGCTTGGCCTTTCAGCAAAACCAATCACAAAACCAAACGGTAAGGAATGATTCAGCTGTCGAAAATTTCTTCATTCGTCCTGAAAGCCCAACCGTCGACCCTTACAAATTATTGGCTCAGCGCGTGGCTCGTTTCTGGGCATGGCATTTATCTGTTTTAAGTTAAATGTAAACTGTTTCAAACAAAATGACTGAATAAACCCTGTTTTAGGTAGAAAACTCACACTTACACTCAATGATATACCCAGCAAGGTATTCAATAACATAAACAAGGTATATTTGTAAGACGGAGCGTTAAATGACACCGTGATATGCCTAGCTTTTTAGTCAAGGCACAACTCCCTCCTATGACACCCCTCTATCGACACCCCTTTATCGACACCCCTCCATTAACACTCTCTTCTCCATTGACACCCCTCCGTCGACACCCTCCAATGACACACCCTAATCGCAAATGTTCCTGCAATGATGGTACTGCAACTCTTGTTGAAATGATCGAATGTCGAGTTGTAACTCCAGTCCTTTAGAAGACCGTTACAAGTCAGTTGAGAGTTTTACATGGTGTCAACGCACTGCAAATGAAGTTTAGACTGAAGATAAGAAATGTCAGTATGGATACCGACTTGTGCTGTTTTCAAGTTAGACAATGCGTATTTCATAGGTCCTTAAGTCTAGAGAGGATTGTGTGTACTTGTTTTGAGACGAGATTGTAGTATAAATAGTGTTGAAATCACATTCACATATTTCGAATTAAAGAGACATTAAGTCTTTTGAAATGGTTGATAATGTAATAACTAAGTACGAGATTAAGGCATGAAACTCAAAGCTCCCCTGTAATACTCATTACATGTCTTCCACCCCTAAAAAGGTCAGGTATATAGAAACATGCTACCCTGTAATCACACATTAAGCTCAAAAAGTTCATGCACACGAGTAGTGAAGCCAATGATCACCTTCTACCAGTCTGACCTGTTGTGCGCACGTGGACGCTATAATGAATAATTCATAACTTTCAACAATATGAAAAGGGTGCATGCATGTACTATTTTATTTGGAACCAATCAACGGAAGCAAAAATGTTAGCTCATACCTGTCATTATTTTGAATAGGACTGGTGGTATCATAACGCATCGATGATTTAACATTTCTATCATACCATTCAAATCGCTAGAGAAATGAAGAAAACATAGATCACAGAATGGACTGGTACTGGGCATGTCGCTCAATCGCGTGCTAGGACAACCGATCCAAAGCCCCTGGCTAAAATTCTGTTCAGATCGTGACGATGTTGTTCCCATTAAATATCCACGATGTGTGGATATTTGTCCATGAGCCAGCTAATCTTTTCGGTACCATCTGAGGGACTAATTCATATGTTTTCTTGTTACGAAAATATACGAAATTCCAAACAAATAGTGATAGACTTGGTGAATGGTACCGGTAGCTTAGTACCATTTTTGCCAATTTTGCTTTTAAAAAAATTAAATGCTAAGCCCTCGTCCAATAAAAACACTGTTAAGACTGGATGCCCTCAAAAGATCACATGTTGGTTACACAGTACAATAATTAAAGCTAAACAGCAACATAAAACAACTGTTGTACATGTTACAGAATTAACAACGCAACCAACAAAATAAGAATTACCTAGAAGAGACATTTTTAGGAAGTTGTTCAAAGTTTCCCAAGTTTCAATCTTAGGAAATATCGTTTTGGGTTTGTGTTTTGGAACCAAAGCCAAGATTTAGGGTCAGTTTTCTTCGGTTTATCGCATTACATTGACAGCTAAACTCAGGCGTGGCGCATCAAGGGGCACGGGGGGAATTGGAGACCGGGGCTGGGGCCACGTGCCTGCCCCCCAGCCGAGGTTCAGCCCCTAGTAGCCCTTTAGTTCAAAAGTTTGAAAATAGACACTCGTCACGCATTTTAAAAGTCGTTAAATTACATATTATGATGATTATAACTGCTCCTCTTGACCCTCTGCGGCTCCCCCTTCCCTGATCCGCTAATGGTTCGAGACGCACCGTAATCGCGTGTTGAATTTGAATTTCAATAACATTCAATTACTAAATGGACAAAGTCAAGGCCTTTTGACTTGAACTGGCTCATTACGTGGAATAACACGCAGTCAGCTTGTAAATATATGAGAGGTTTCAACTCTTACCGAGAACAGAATTATTGAATTTTTAGCGGTTTTTGTTCACAATAAGTTGTGTTTGTAACGAGTATTATCTCACGCAAATAGACAACAAAACTGTACCAAATATTAATATAAATAATTTGTCAACTAGAAATATGAAATTAATAAATTTGAAGTTTTGTGATGACAGGCTAATGTTATCTATATCAGTCCAAACAGTACATGCACCTTTTATACAGGTGATGGATCCAGGGTAGCTGGAAATGGAAATGAGACATCGTACAGCAAAAGGGGTGAAACTGCCTCAAAGAGGTCCACACCAGTAGCAAAGTATAGGGTAAATTAATTACAAGGTGAATGAATGGACACTTTGTTCCTCTTGCTCGCCTCCTTTATCCATTATTCTTCCCCTGACTGCCCTGGATTCGCCAATGATACTTAGTATTAGTTTTCATGAAGCTTTAAGCAAGCAAATGTATTTTGTGTTCCTTACGTGGTGTCTGATGAGAGGGTAAGGTTTAAAAGTAGCAGTGATTTAGAGAGACGACGAGAGGTATGGCATAAGTAGATCCCCAGCTAACCTAGTACCTCACACGATTCTGGACCCTCCCGACTTCTCCGGAAGTCCGAACCCTAGATGCCCAGACCGACATTCTCAATTGAATATGTAGGATTTGTTTATTTTCTCGTTGTTGTAATTTTCGGTACCATTCAGAGGGACTAATTCAAGGTATGTTTTCTTGTTACGAAACATACGAAAATTCCAAACAAATATGATAGACTCAGGAAACGGTAGCTTTGTACTTTGTTTTGGGCAATTCTTGCTGTAAAACATTAAAAGCCAAGCCTCCCAATAAAACACTGTTACGACTGTTTGACGATTGTTACCAGACGTGAAGCCCCTCAACAGATCCCGTATGTTATTACACGCATTACAATAAAGCTAAACAGCAACATAAAACAACCGTAATATGTATATGTCACTGTTACAATGCAATTCAAATTACCGCAGAAAAATACGTCTTTGGAAGGAAACGCCAAAGCCTTCACCTTTCTTAAAAATATTTGTTTTTGGGTTTGTGTTTGAACCAAAGCTAAGATTTAGGGTCATTTTCTTGAGTTTATCGCATTACACATTGACATTAAATCTCAGTGGCGTACCGGGGCACGGGGGAACGGGGGAACGAGGAACGGGGGACGTGAACGGGGGAATTGGCAGGAACGGGGCACGTGCCTTCCCCAGCCGAGGTTCTGTGCCCAGGTGTCCCTTATTCTAAAAGTTTGAAAAATAGACACTGGGTCACGCATTTGAAAAGTCGTTAGCAATTACATATTATGATTATTATAAACTGCCCCCTGACCCCGCCCTTCTCGATCTGTCAATAATGGTTTTGAGACGCAATTGCAATCGCGTGTTGAATTTGAATTTCAATAACATTCAATTACTAAATTAAGCTTCCTTGACCTGAACTGGCCTCATTGAGTGGAAACACCTGCAGTCGGTCGAGATAATATATGAGATGTTTCAGCTCTTACTGAGAACAGACTATTGAACTTTAAGTGGTTTTTGTTCGGTATTGTTGTGTTTGTAATGGTAATTATTATTCCACATAAAATGACAATAAATCTACTGAATATTATATCAATCATTTGTCAACGAGATACATGAAATTATTAAATTTGAAGTTTTGTATTGACAGACTAATATTATCTTTAACAGTCCAAACAGTAATCAATTAAAGTGTAAGCAAACTCATCTAACTGAGGAAATCAAAATAATACAAAAAGTGTGAAATGCAACAAAGTAAATTAATAAGAATTAAACAATAATCAGAAAGAAATTTAAATAATCCAGTCCCTAATCTAAGTTCGTAACATCCAATATAAATCTGAGAAAACAGAAGGAAAGTAACAAAACACAATGAAATATCAATAAATGTCAAAACAATGTTTCATGATTGGCAATTTTTGGGTACACAACTGTTAATAATCATTATTGAACTCATTCGACGTATTGGACCCGTGAACGTCTACTCACATGTTTTGAACAAACAGATAAAAATTAAAATGTACTTACTAGGATCTCCAGGTTAACAATTAAGACTTAATTTTAGCTTTTGAACTCATGTAGAACAGTAAGAAAGTCTTTTCTGTAGTAAAATCTATTTCTTTCTGTTAGGATACCCATTTGTTGATGTACAACCTGCAGCTCATATGAAAGCTTCAGCAACAGTGAAAATACATTCAGGTTGTTTATTATGTGAAATAAATTGTCTCCATGCGAACTTTAAATGTGTTCCTGCCTATAGTTAATGCTAGTTAGTTGTAACAAATTTGATTATCTCAAAAAATGCAACCTAGGGACATATTTTGACAGTGTTGTATATTACATTGCATCATTTATAAGTTTGGTTCTAGGTTTGCGTGTTATGGTAGGCGAGAATCGATTCCAATCGATGATATATTTTAGGATCAGAAAATAATCTTCTATGCATATTGAATAATATCAAACCACGTGAAATTAATAATCAGCAGCTCAACTCCTCGTCCTCATTGATGTGCGTTACAACCTTTATTATATCCATACAACTTCATGTTACCAAAACATTTTACTTAAAACCCCTACGTTGCTCAATGTTTTGATGTGTTAATGAACACTCATACTTGTAAAATCTTGTCAAGAAAACTCAGAACAGCTCTGAGGTCTGTTAAAAAGAACAAACTTTTCTAGTTTTATGTGTTACCTTGTCCAAAAAATAAACACCTTTATAAATATACAAATACACGTGCATACACACATGTGAGTATATTCGAGCGAGGCCTCCAGTGTTCCCGGCCCGGTGTCTGACTGGAGTTCTTGTGCGCTGGCAGGGTTAGGAAACGCTGGTGTTCAATTCCTGAAATAAAGAAACATTGTTGTTAACTATATGTATGCCAGCCTATCAGTACCAGATCAAGAAACAAATTTGCAGAAAAGCGTATTTCTAATGACATGAGATCAACGTTTATTTCAACAAGAACATCAATAACATTTAATTTATTAATGCAAAAACAAAATTATTAAGAGGGATATCAAAATCAATCAGATGAATTACATTTTCCACAGAAGTTTCATTAAGACTGTGGATAGTAATGTAAACGGCTTCGGTGAAGCTACAGCTGGGCCTCCGGGGTCTTTCAGCTCCAGACTCCGACGCTTCTTGCCGCGCTGGCAGGCTGAGAAAAACACCGGTGTTCAATTGGAAACGATATGTAAACCATCAGCACCAGATTATCAGCAGAATAATGATTATTTAAAACATTTATTTCATGGCAGTATCAGAAATAACAATTTTCATTATTTGTTCCAATTCACAGGGCTGAAGACAGATGCAACAAAACTATAAGCTGTAACAAACAACAAACAAACACCAACAATTAAACAAACAAATGTAAGGGAAATGAGAAATAAAAGCTTTTGTACTTTCCTTCCCAAACACAAACAAAACAAAATTAATAGGATATACAAGACAAAGACAAGTCAAGTCAAAAAACAGGAGAAGATCGGATGTAGCTTTTAGACTGGATGTAAAATCAGGCTAGCTACATATAAGATTCTAAATATACTACTTTAAAGTTTTTTGGCCAAAGATGTTGGGAAACAGCCTGTTTGTCTTTAAGTCAGTACAAAAACACGACTCTGTATGTAGGCTATTTTTGAGTGAGTTGTCTTACTAAAATTACCACATAAAATTACTACCTTGATGAACTACGAGTCTCATAGGAGTGAACAGAAGCAATTAATGTAAACCAAGTATTGAAAACTAGCAAGCAGTAAGTTATTAATATATTTCAACCTAAATTTCCCAAAAATTAAGGATAATAGATGTTTCCAGTTTTAAGTTTGAGGATTTTCAAACAAAGGATTTTCAAAAGTCAAAAAGATCACGAAACCCAACCTTGTTTACAACGCGAACTGCTCGATTCTGTAGAAACCCCAACAAAATGCACTGGGTTTTACCCTCAAGTAAAATTGCATAATTCAAATCGATGTGTTAGAAGAACTGTTTTCGGCAAAAAGAGTTTCAATCGTGTCATAATACAAACATTTTTTTAGAAATCTTACTAGACAATAATTACATTAACATTGATTTTTAATTTGCCCAACACCGACGTGTGTATAGCACTGCATATTACCAATGCTTTCCAAGTGTCTGCAAACAAATTCATAGACGACTTGGTGTAAATCAAACCCACGACCTCATGCTGACTATTGCGGACGTTCAACATCTTTAATTGAAACATAAACTAAAGACCAATTACTGAGGAAGTATTTATAATATGAATAACATTCTTGTTAAAGAGACAGTATCACACATCAGAGCAGATCTTCATTGCAGGGCATTGAATCGTTGATCTAGTTTAAGATGAAATGTGACTGAAAATTACTGGCTCATTTATGCAGCAGCAATGATATGATTTATTATGTGGTGTATTATTTTCAGTCACTGATGTGTTAATCTAAACTAGCATGCACCCAATCTCCATGCCCTGTTTGATCCTGACGATATTGTCCCTTTAATATGGTGGTATAAATGTCTTTTTGATGCTTTAGTGTTTCATTACGTTTTTTCCGCCCGCTGTCGGCTCGCTGCATTATAATGAGAGTTTGAGCTCTTACCGAGAACAGAGACTATTGTAACGGTTATTAGCTCAAACAAATGACAATAAACTACAATGAATATTATATAACACTTGTCAACGAGAGACATGAAACCAAATTGCTTTGATGACAGACCAATATTCATAACAACCAAATAGTACAGACACCTTTATATGTTAGGGATGGATCCAGGGTAGATGAAATGAAATGACATCGTACAGCAAAAGGGGTGATACTGCCTAAAAGAGGTCCACCTTTATCTGCCAATCTTCCCCTGGCTCCCGATCTGCCAATGATACTTAGTATTAAGCTATGAAGTTAGCAAGCAAATGTATTTATGCTTTTACGTGGTGTCTGCTGAGGGGTAAGGTTAGTGGCAGTGATTGGAGACGACGACAGGATGGCATGGGCAGACCCCTAGCCAACCTAGTACCCTCACACGACTCTAGACCTCTCCTGACCCCCGGAACCCCCAGATGCCCAGACTGACATTCCCAATTGAAATATGTAGATTTAATTTGTTTATTTTCTCGTTGTTGTTGTTGTTGTTAAGAGCTTGGTCATAGGTCGGCTTCAAAAACCATCGAAATACCTGGTACATGTATATACGCGTTATTGGAATCCAGACCAATTTCTGTAACAAAGTATTGAGCCAAATGAGGTCAGTAGAATAGCAACGTCCCTACGCATAGTGACCAATCCTGAATTGTTGGCATAGTGACCATTGTATTGGTCACTTTGCCAAATTACAAATACCCAGTTAGAGTATTCAATATCATTTGAATGCATGCTCTATCTCCAAACTATAAGGAATACATGATTAGATACAGTAGGTCTCTTCCGAATGTGCCTGCTAATGGGCGGAAAACTTAAATTTATAAAAGTCGGATTGGTCACTGTGGCAAATTAGGGACGAAATGTTTATAACCCTGTATGTGAAAAAGTCACTAAAACAGTGCGGCAGAATTCCAGTCGAGCAATTTTGGCTGCAATTGACATCGTTAAGAGCGCGGTAAAAGATAACTATAAAAATGTCGACGGGTCTGAGGTGACGTGCATGAGACCAGAAACCAGAGAGACTTGTTTTGGCCTAAGAGAGGCAGGTGTAACACTGTTGTATATTAGGTTGGCATAATAAGGGGAGTTAGAGGAGGGGTCAGTGTTAGGAACCTTCTGGCAGTGCCTCAAACCATGTGGACCTCCTGTGTATCTTGACTGACAAAATCGATCAGGGTGGATCATTGGGGAACCAATATTTCCGTGAAACTTGTGTGAATTTGTTAATTGTAAATTTTAATTTTAATTATAATTAGTTTAAAAGAATTAACTTGTGTAAAATTGATTTATTTATTATGTTATTTATTTTCACGGTGTTTTACAAGGGACATGAGTCGTCATGATCAACAGGGCATGGAATCGAGTGTTCATCTAAACTAGACACCGATTCCGCGCTGAAATTCTGTTCGATCGTGACGATATTGTCCCTAAATATCCACGATGTGTGGATATTTGTCCATGAGCCAGCTAATTTTCTGCACCATCTGAGGGACTAACTTATATGTTTCTTGTTACGAAAGTACGAAAAATTCCAAACAAACAAAGACTTGGTGAAACGGTAGCTTTGTACTGCTTTTGCCACCCTTGCTGTAAAATTAAATGCTAAGCCTCGTCCAATAAAAACACTGTTACAGATCGTTTGAAGATTGCTGCCAGACGTAGCCTCAAAGATTCAAAAGCTAAACAGCAAATATAAAACAACTCTGTACATGATACGTCAAAAATCCACCAACGAAATCATTAGAATTAACGCAGAAAATACGTCTTTGGAAGCAACTCCAAAGTTTCACCTTCCATCTCCAAAATATTGTTTTGTTTTGTGTTTGGAACTTGTGCTAAGATTTAGGGTCAGTTTCTTTGAGTTTATCGCATTACATTGACAGTTAAACCAGTGGCGTACCTGGGAATGGGGGACGGGGAACGGGGACATGCCTCCCTAGCTGGGAGGTCTGTGCCCCAGGTGCCCCTAATTCAAAAAGTTTGAAAAATAGAAACTCGTCATGTATTTTGGTAAAGTCGTTGAGCATTGCATATTATGATTGCTATAACCTGCCCAATTTCTTGATGTCTCCCTTCCCCAGATCCGCAGAATGGTTCGAAACGCACTTGTAATCGCGTATTGAATTTGAATTTCAATCAACATTCAATTACTAAATAAAAAGCCAAGGATCTTTTGGACTTGAAATGGTTTCATTATGTTTCCCCATTCGCAGAGTCGGCTTGTAAATAATATATGGAGAGGTTTGCCCACTGAGAACAGACTATTGAATTTAAGCGGTTTTTGTTCGGTATTGTTGTGCTTGTAACGGTAATTATCTCAAACAAAACGACAATAGTACCATTACCGAATATTATATCAATCATTTGTCAACGAAAGATATGAACCAATAAATTTGAAGTTTTATGACATAGACTAATATTATCTATAGCAGTCCAAACAGGTTACGTGCACTTTTTATAAGCAGGGAATGAATCCAGGGTAGCTGAAATGCAAATGAGACATCGTACAGCAAATAGGGAAAAAAACTGCCTAAAAAGATGTCCACGTATATAAAGTATAGGGTAAATTTCTGGTAAGGTACTGTTCGAATGGTCCCTTGTCCTCTTTGCCTGGATATGGAACTTTTTATACTTGTTCAAAATGATTTCATTTGTGAAAACTAAACCTTTTAATAGCTTTGAATGCTATATAAAAAATATGTTTGTCTGAAACCATTTTCTGGACCAATTTAGTGAACGTTATAAAGGCAGCTGCATCGCCACAGTGTTTGTGACGTCATTAATGACCTGCGCTATTAATGAACAATTCATTGTGTCCAATTGCACATCCTAAAAACAAAAGGTGTTGAGCTGGACACACAAGACTACAATGAAAGCAATAAACACAGTATCATATCCCCTAGACTCCTTATTGGTCCAACATTGTCAATCATTGTTCATTTCTACCATGACAGCAGTCAATCAACAATCCGTTATCAACACTCCATCAAGAAATCATCCAATGTTAATAACATAAGCAACACCTTTCATAACAAATCCTTGTATTTAAAAAGGAAACATTCTGTAGTTCCTTCAGTAGAGTAGATTTACAGGGTAGACCAACACCAGACAATAATGCAGTCATAACAGTGGATATTTCCAAGACTTAGGCCTACAACATTTTGTATCATTTTTCAGTGGTTCTGCATGATGGTACTATAATAGGCTAATAAGGGTGATGTTGTTCATACTATCCTGATTGAGGATATATCACTACCTGATTGAGATATATACTTATTCTGATTGAAACCTCATACAATGTTTTCCCAATTAGGATACAATAGGGACCAATTGAGAAACCCTTTGGATGACAGCGCTAGGCTCATAAAATAGGGGCTGCCACGCTCATCTTGGTGTGGGTCATCCTGGTGGAACCAGTAATATCTTTCCATTGGGAGAACAGGTTCCTAATCAGGGTAGTATGGTTACCGATGACCATATGAACATTAGTTTCAAAGGCTTCCTGATTGAGGTGTAGTCCCATCCTGATTGGGAAAGAATAGGGTCCAATCAGGTACAAGTATCTCCTTCCAATCAAGGTGTACAAGTATCTCCCCAATCAGGGTACAAGTTATATCTCCCAATCAGGTAAAAGCAAGTATCTCCCAATCAGGGTACAAGTATGTCCCAATCAGGGTACAAGTATTCCCAATCAGGGTAGGCCGGTTGCCACGACCCCGGAGACTGTTAATGTGGGATTACAGGGTAGCATGTTTCTACATACCTGACCCTTGACCTCCATAATCAACAATGTTGTAACAATTCACATCATATAACAGCAAATGAAATATGCAGGAAATTAAAGTCCCAATCAATGCCTTATAAGGTTATTTGTTTTATAATTCAACCTGTGTACAGTGGCCTGTATAACAAACCTCAGGCCTCATGTAAGGTGGTTTCATAGGATTTGGTATTTGAGGATACCATTAGACTGCCTGGGCTACACTGGAGCAGGTGGCATGTTTGGCTACATGTGTCCACTACAAGAAGTTTAATTAAACTGTATGGTAATAAGCAGCTATTTTTTTGCCACTGATGTTTTCACATTTGTACTTACAGCACTAGGCCCTACTGACTGTATAGTACAGAAAAAGACACTAACGTTGCCTGATGATTGTTGCCAGCAAGTGAGTGATCCAATACACACGTACACAGTGAAGGTATGAAGGTGCACACACACAGTGCCTAAATTTCCTGTTAACTGATGAAATATGTTTATATCTAGTAGATGATTTCTGCTTACCGGTAAGTAGCGCTATGAAATTGGCTCCACAAATTACTGTGCTTGAATGGTTATTTGATTATTGCTATGTTTTCATTTATTTCATATTTCCTGTTCTTTTCATTCAATTTTTTTTTCCAAACCATTTCCCACCAAATACAACTCTTCCATGAAACACAAGTTATAACCAAACAGCTTTGAATAAAATTTTAGTTCCCTTAGACGCAACCCACTCCAACCCCTTCCTCCCACCCCCTTCCCCGTCCCAATTTCCCGACCTGAAAAAATAAAATTAAATCTCAAACAAATAATAAAAGTACCTGAAAATTTCTTCCAATAAGAAAATAAGGTGACTTATGCATACTGCTTCAGTATTTAATATAATAACAAAATCCTGACTTTATGGATGGCACGTTCTAAAGTTTTAAAAGCACCATCAAATGTTCCTTTCATTTTGTTTTTGAGATTACCACAACAGAATAATGCGCGGTTATTTTAGGAATGATAACTCAAGTTTTGAGACATAGAACGTCTTTGATTCTCAACTCTTGGTATATTTCATCACAGCTGTCACATCTTCATATGTCTTTATGTACTCGAGTACGTCTACATATATTTGTATGATCAAGACAGTAATATTTCAGAGTATTTTTGAACTTTAGGCATGCCATCCTTATGTCAAATGAGTCTTTACTACTATAGGCTACACCAGTCAATCATCATACACAGCACCAGAATTCTGCAGACTCCAGACATTATAGATAGTCAAGTACACTGAATGTATAATTGGCTCATTATGTGGAAACACACGCAGTCGGCTTGTAAATAATATATGAGAGGTTTCAGCCTCTGAGAACAGACTATTGAATTTAAGCGGTTTTTGTTCGGTATTGTTGTGCTTGTAACGGTTATTATCTCACACAAAGTGACAATAAAACTACCGAACATTAATATAAATCATTTGTCATAGAGGAATTAATAAATTTTAAGTTTTGTGATGACAGGCTAATGTTATCTATAACAGTCCAAACATTACATGCACCTTTTATAAGCAGGATGGATCCAGGTAGCTGAAATGAAAATGAGACATCGTACACAGCAAAAGGGTGAAACTGCCTGGTCCACGTATATAAAGTTTTGCTAAAGAAGCAGGTGAACACCTCAATTATCTTCGACTCCTGTAATCAAGAGTAAGTTCCATTTGGATAGCTTCTTCCTCAGAACAGCATTACAATGGAACGACCTTCCTGCTGATTGTTTTCCACCAACTTACGATCTAATTAAGTTTAAGAAAATATCAACGAATGTAATCTTGCTTAAATGGTGGATGTTATCGCAAATGTAACCCTTACACTCTAGTGGCTTTTTGGCCTTGTTTGGGGTGACTGACAGTAACAAAAATACCAAAAAGGGTAAATTAATTGCAAGGTGATGAATGGACACTTGTCCTCTTTGCCTGGCTCCTTTATCCGCTAATCTTCCCCCTGGCTCCCTGATCTGCCAATGATCTTTAGTATTAATTTCCATGAAGCACAAGCAAAATGCATTTGTGCCTTTAGGCTACGTGGTGTCTGATGAGGGGTAAGGTTTAAAGTGACGATGATTTCTAGAGACAGCGAGGGGATGGTGGCAGGACCCCCTAGCCAACCTAGTACTTCTCCACGACTCTGGATCTCTCCCGATCCCCGAAACCCCTAGATGCCCAGACCGACATTCCCAATTGAAATATGTAGAATTTTAAATTTATTTTCTCGTCGTCGTTGTCGTCGTCGTCGTCGTTGTTGTTGTTGTTGTTGTTGTTGTTGTTGTTGTTGTTGTTGTTGTTGTTTGAGTAGGATTGTCATCCATGGCATGGACTTCTTAGCGAGTTCAATCTCCTGGGGTCTGTTTAAATAATTCAATTAGTAAATATGTTGTTAGTTTGAAGATAATTCTATTGTATTCGTCATGATCAGCATGAACATCGTCCTCGAGTCGCCTGTGAGTTTTTTCACAGACACTCGGCAAGTTCATAATTGAGTATACAGTTAGATGCCCTCAAAATATGTACCAAGCTATAAGAAACATGGAAAATACTCAAAAAATCATTTGAGAGCGTTAACTCTCCCAAACATGCGTGCCCTCAAGATTTGTTTTTCGTAAACAGCATGGCATCCTGACTTTGCATATTACCTGTATACCGTCGTTAGCACCAGTCTATTTTGTTTAAAACACGGTGATAGGAAAGCAATGAAGAGAACATCACTTCAGCAATTAATTTAAAGTACTTTTTCATGTTTACCTGTT
The DNA here is from genome assembly GCA_029582265.1 of Zoroaster sp. YZ-2022. NCBI lineage: Eukaryota > Metazoa > Echinodermata > Asteroidea > Forcipulatida > Zoroasteridae > Zoroaster > Zoroaster sp. YZ-2022. The sequence continues at coordinate 38,805,579 of CM055825.1, forward strand.
GAAATGTTAGCATACTATTCCATGACAACCTTTCAATTGCCTTATGAAACAAAAAATCTGATTAAAAAGTAACATTTATATGAATAAAACACAATGTTCCCGTGGGTTTATATGGATTGCAACTGAAGATTTTATTTCATTATTGTATCCAACTTATTTTATCCTAGAATAATATAAAATTGATAATTGCTTTTAACATTCTTCATGAAAATAATAAATTAATAAAATAGTATGAATGTTAAATAGTAGTTATTGGCCTCAGTTATGTTTTGAACCTAGCAAGTCAGAGAAAGAATCCGTTAGGTTTTGAGATGTAAGGCCAGTAACTACTATTTGGCATTTAATATACGGGTCCTTTGTTGGTAAGCAGTTTGCAACAGTCAATTCTCTATGTATAAAATAGAACAAAAATATATTTATATACATCTAACTAACATTAACAACATATTTCATGGCTTAGCAGGATTTTGGACTGTATAAACGTATTTCTGTAAATGATACATAGATCTAATGCTCTTGAACAAGTTCTGCTAGTAGATGTGAAGCATCATCTAGATTTGCAATGACATGTATTGAAATAATCTCTTTTGAGTAGTGTTGCATTCCCCACTTTGTGGGTCAACAACAATAGTCGGACACAAACTTTGTTGTGACAATCTCAATCAATGGGGTTGGTTTATTATTAACATCACTATTTAACAATGGCACTAGTAACATGTATGACAAGAGTGGTAGCGTATAGGTACACGTCAATAGTTAAACTTATATACTTGTGCTAAGTTCCGAATAGGGGTGTACGAATACCAACTATTGGGTACAGCCAGTGGGACCATCGTTCGTTCATGCAGCTTGTCACCGGGCATACGGTACGGGCACTGCTATACCGAGATACGGGCGGCTGGTCGGTCTCTGCTGACGGGGACCACCAGGGCTTGACTACAATGGGTGTCTGGACTGGACATGGTGGCGAACCAATGGCCATATCGACGCGCCTGCACCATTGGTTCAACGAACGAGGCTCTGGACCGTAATAGTTCGGTATATCGCACTGTCATGGATCGAAGATCGAGTCGCATAGATTTCATTCCGGGAATCGCACTTCTCCGAGATCAGGAAATCTTGGGATTATATAGAAATCTGGGGCCTAGGAATGAATAAAACATAAGCCTAGTTTAGCGTCTTAGCCAATGAGAAGCTTGGCTTCCGCGTCTAAGGGTAGAAACGTGTGCAAAATCATGACATACAACAGGTCCTTGTTCCATATAAGGAAAGGTATTTGACGAAAGTGAAGTGATCGACAACTTAGAAAGGAGGGCGTGTTGAAGGGAAAAATCCTTAACGGTCATGTTAAGCTAGTTGCTTGGATGCTAAGCTATTAGTGCATGAGGGGAACAGCGGCTGTGCTTGGGTAGGGAGCACTACACACGCGGGCCACGGCTAATGACTGAGCGGATCAGTCACGGTGACTGTTTGGCCGTGGTTCACCCACGAACCGTGTTCGGTGTGAAGGGGTGGACTTCGAGGAAAGTATTCGGAAAATAGACTAAGTCCAAAGGACGGCTCCAAGCCACGTGGCGGGAGGGTGGCACGCACACAAGGCTCTCGCTGGTGTTGCATTATGCATTGCGTTGGCGCTGGATATGCATGAGCAAAAGTAGCGTCCTTGTATGGATTGCATATTCATAGCGGACAATCGAGGGTCCGGGGAAACAACCCTGGGACTTAGACTGCTTGAAATGGCATCGTAAGCAAAATATTGGAAGTGAACTATAAGGGATGCTAATATTTATCAAAATCAAAGGGTAAGATTCGTAACAGTAGTAAGTGGTTCTGATAAGAACCTTTGGTTAACTCAACATTTCGATTTGTATGCTTTTGATCATTTTCTAGGAGAATGCGGAATGCTGGTGCAGGAGGGGCTTAAGTAGCTCGGTGGAGGAGTCCTGATCACAATATCTTTGGGCTAGATCTTTGGGTTTGCCATTCTTGTAGATATAGCTATTACCTTGAAATATATTTATAATTAATTATGTGTGAGATAACAAATGTATTATTACACAATTTATTCATAGAAAGTAAAATATAATATTGTAACAAATTTTTCAAAAATGTTCTTAAATATCAGCTGTTTTAACCAACCACACACCATCCCTTAAAACATTCAAATAATAAATCTCATATCCCACTATTTTATTTTAAGCTAGGTTTCAACTTCAAAGGTTCAGTGGTTACACATTTGTAAACCTTATTTGTGAACTACCAACTTTGTATTTAATCACAATGATATAATAGTTATTTTAATGATTTATTCTTGTTTCTAATAGGCCTGTACATGTTTTAAGGGGGCAGAATATAAAAAAGTCAAAAAAGTGAAATAACACTCCCCTAATACAGCGCTTCATACGTCGGTGTAAGGACAAAAATCGAATCTGTTTTGTATTTGTGTTATAAATTTTGTTATCATAGAGGGCCTCAATCAAAACAAGTATTTATTTTAGATAAAAGGTTCGATGTTTCATTTTTAGAAACCTTTTCATTTAATTGATGGAATTCATGTTGTTCTTAATTAGTTTGGGGATTTGTGTTCAAACTGTTAATTACAAATCCACATCGTTTTTGCCTTTATCAAACCAATCACAAACCAAATTGTGTGAATGATTCAGCCGTCGAAAATCTATCCAACCGTCGACCCTTACATAGATTATTGGCCCGGTCGTGGCCTTCGGCTTCTGGGCGTGGCATTTATCTGTTTTTAAGCAAATGTAACTATTCTAAACAAACAAAATGTCCGAATAAAACCCTGTTTTAGTAAGAAACCCACCTCATACCCAATGATATACCCAGCAAGGTATTCCAGAACATAAACAAGGTATATTTGGAAGACGGAGCGTTAAATGACACTGTGGTATGCCTAGCCTTTTAGTCAAGGCTCACGCGGCCACCCAGAACACCGTAACAAACATCATGCCCACGAGTGGTGAAGCCACGATCACTCTTCACCAGTCTCATCCGTTGTGTACGTGGATGCTATAATGAATAATTCATAAATATCTAAGAATATGAAAATATGTGTATGTATGCATTTATTTTATTTGAACCAATCACCGTAAACAAAATGCTGGGCTCAGCTCGTCATTATTTGAATAGGACCGGTGGTATCATAATGCATCATGCTTAATGCATAACATTTCTCTATCATACCCATTCAAATCGGTACAGAAATATGAAGAAAAACATAGATCACATAATGGACTGGTACTTGGGGCATCGCTAAGTCGTGTGCTAGGACACCGATTCCAAGCCCTGTTGAAATTCTGTTCAGATCGTGACGATATTGTCCCTTTCAATATCCACGATGTGTGGATATTTGTCCATGAGCCAGCTAATTTTTCGGTACCATCTGGAGGATATGGTGTTCTATAATGGACACCTACGCGGCGACTTTTTTTTTTTCTACGCGGCCACTTTTTTTTTTTACGCGGCGACTTTTGTTTTTGGGCGGCGACTTTTTTTTTTACGCGGCGACTTTTTTTTTTTGGACGGCGACTTTTTTTTTTACGTGGCGACTTTTTTTTTTGGGACAGAAAAAACTTCGAGAGAGAAAAACAAAATTTAGAGTGAAAAAAAATTTCAAGCGGGAAAAAACAAATTTCGAGAGAGAAAAAAAAAATTTCGCGAGAGAAAAAAAAAATTCAAGAGTGAAAACAATTTTTCGAGAGTGAAAAAAAAAGTCGCCGCCCAAAAACAAAAAGTCGCCGCGTAGAAAAAAAAGGCGCCGCGTAGGTGTCCATTATAGAACACCATATAATTGGTTTTTCTAGTAAATACATGGATTTACATTTATTTTAGTCTTATATTAATTAGTCAAAATTTAGTCACATACGGCTCTTCATACGAGAAAAACTGCAATGGTGAACACTTCTGGTGCGACGCAACAACACTTTTAGTGCGACGCGACAACACTTCTAGTGCGACGCGACACACTTCTAGTGCGACGCGACACACTTCTAATGCGACGCGACACACTTCTAGTGCGACGCGACAACACTTCTAGTGCGACGCGACACACTTCTAATGCGACGCGACAACACTTCTAGTGCGACGCGACAACCTCTAGTGCGACGCGACAACACTTCTAATGCGACGCGACAAAAACTCTTCAGTGCGACGCGTGAATCCTAATGCGACGCTTACACACTCTCTTGCAATGTGCATGTGGCCGTTTTAGAACACCATACCAGAGACTTGTTTTGGCCTAAGAGAGGCAGGTGGCAATACCTGGCTAGACATTAAGTTGGCATAATAGGGAGTTAGGGTCAAAGAGGGTATAGGGCCTTCTTGGCAGTGCCCTTTAAACCATGTGACCTTCATTAGCGATCACACTGTGTATCTTGAGGGACAGAATCGATCAACGGGCGGATCACAGGGGAACCAATGTTTCCGGGGGATGCTGGAGAATTTGTTTAATTTGTAAATTTTAATTTTAATTATAATTAGTTTCAAAGAATTTAACTTGTAAAGAATTTATTTATTTATTATATTATTTATTTTCTACAGTGGTTTTTAAATATTTATGTTGTCTTAACTTTGTAGGCCTAAATGTAAATGCAATTCTGACTCTACGGCCGCCATGTTTTTTTCATTGAAATAAACCAACAACAATAATTATTATTATTGGATTCTCTAATGCAATATCAGCGTTTTCAGGAAAAAGTTGCAAAGTATTGTAGCTCACGATGCAGTTGTGTGAGTAAGTTTTTAACTTCCCAACGCACCAACGACGATTCATTTATTTATTTGTTATTTGTATTATTCTTTTTTTTTGGTGGGGGGAGGGGGAACTTTGGAAATCTTTCCCCGTCCCCGAGGCGCCAGTGGTCATCATTCTCCATCCATGCGTTCCGGCCTGTTTCAGACCGGACGGATCTAGCACGAGACTAGATGAGGGTCGATCTGCATACACATACAATGTAACAATGGTGTTTAGAATTTAACAACATTTCTAATAAACACTTAGATTGTATTCACATGTTTAGATTGTATTCACATGTTTAGCCTAAAACACGATTGTGCTTTTCTGTGATGTGTGTTTGAATGCTAAATATCACATTAATGAACAGTTGTCAAAAATATACAGATTGGTGAAATTCTTGCGTCGGGAGATAAACAATTGATTTAATTTTGCCCTACACCGACGTTTGTATAGCACTGCATGCTCAGTGCTTTCCGAGTGTCTGTGAAAAAACTACACAGGCGACTCGGGCGGGATTCGAAACCACGACCTCCTGCTTACTAGGGCAGACGTCTTAATCTCTCGACCACCGAGCTTGCCCGATGACGATTGGCCGGCCAGAATCCTATATAGCAGCGGGTTCCGCGACATATATATATATATATATAGATTGGTGAAATTCTTGCGACGGGAGATAATTATATAAACAATTGATTTAATTTTGCCCTATACACCGACGTGTGTATAGCACTGCATGCTCAGGTGTCAAAAAGCTAAGCACGTGTAACATCATAGAGGATCTTTTCTCTTTGGTAACATGTACAGAGGATGGCACAGAGGATGGCACATGACACATTCCTATTCCTAAACACGTTTATGTAGTCTACACACAAATAGGAAGAAATCTAATGTTCCCTCCCCGCTCCCACCCCCACTCCACTCCTCATGGATGCGTTTTTTCCCAGGACGAACGTGAGCAATTTTGAAAAACAAGTTTATAAAATTGGGAATTTCATAGAAATTGGCCACGTTCATAATTCGTCCTGCAAACAAAATACGCCTCCTGGATTCGAACATTGCATCATTCAGTTTGGTTCAGGTTTCCGTGTCATGAAGGACTGAGAATCGATTCCAATCGATGGTATTTTAGGACTTGAAAATAATCTTCATGCATATTGAATAATATCAAACCACGTGAAATTAAGTAAGAATAATTGCGGTGACACATGTGGAATCTCAATTGAGTAGTAATTAGTTCTGAAAAGAACTGGAGGTACAACTCGACGTTTCGATCACGTGAAATTCATAATAAGCTGCTCAACCTCGTCCTTATTGATGTGCGTTACAACCTTATTATATCCATACAATCATGTTACCAAAACATTTTACTTAAAAACCCTTTTTTTTCACGTTTTGATGTGTTAATGAACATGTCATTTACATTCATACCTCTAAAAAAAATGTGGCAACAAAACTCAGGACAGCTCAGACGTCTGTTCAAAAAGAAAAACTTGTCTAGTTTATGTGTTACCTTGTCTACAATAAAAGAAAAATAAACACCTTTATAATGTAACGGAAAGTGAAAGACTACACTAGTCTAATATTTAGATTGTGGGTGTCCTTATGTTGCACGCGCTGATTGGGCAGGCGCGTAGCGATGCGATGGCATGCATGTCGGCTGCGCCGGGCGTGGTTGTCTGCGGTATGCCATAGCGCCAGAAAAAGAACTGTAGCTGGCAGCGTAGAAAGACGTAAGTTTATTGTCTTAGCTCTGCGTGTACGTCACTGACTACTAGCGCGCGGTGCATTAGCTGCAAATAAGTTGTATGAGCTGTGCGTTGTAGATGCTAGCGTGCATAGCTGATGCGTAGCTGGTACAAAGCTTTGGAAGCTGTACATAGCTAACGCTGGCGTGCATTGCTGATGAGTAGTACAAAGCTATACCAACTGTATACACAGCTAATGCTCTTGTTTAATGCTGATGCTAGTGTGCATTATTGACGCTGTCGTTTAATGCAATTTCAATGCAATTTCAACAGTCACTTTCAGCTCACAAATTGAAAGCATTTTTCATTAAATGAGTGATTAGAATCAAAATGGTTTGTCTTCTGTTTGAAAACTTGACAAGACCTCGGACTTGTGTTTCTTTTGCTGTCCTCGGACTTGCGTTTCTTTTGCTGTTCAGTATATCACCTTCACCAGTCTGATCCGTTGTGTGCACGTGGACGCTATAATGAATAATTCATAAATATCTAACAATATGAAAAATATGTGTATGTATGCATTTATTTTATTTGAACCAATCACCGTAAACAAAATGGTGGGCTCAGCTCGTCATTATTAGAATAGGACTGGTGGTATCATAATGCATCATGTTTTAACATTTCTCTATCATACCCATTCACTTCGTAGAGAAATATGAAGAAAAACATAGATCACAGAATGGACTGGTACTTGGGGCGTCGCCTCAGTCGCGTGCTAGGACACCGATTCCAAGCCCTGTTGAAATTCTGTTCAGATCGTGACGATATTGTCCCTTAAGTTAAATATCCACGATGTGTGGATATTTGTCCATGAGCCAGCTAATTTTTCGGTACTAGGACTAATTCATATGTTTTCTTGTTACGAAAATATACGAAAATTCCAAACAAATATGATAGACTTGGTGAAACGGTAGCTTTGTACTCGTTTTTAAGCCATTTTTACTGTAAAAAATTAAATGCTATAAGCCTCGTCCAATAAAACACTGTTACGACTGTTTGACGATTGCTGCCAGACGTAGCCTCAACAGATCCCATGTTATTACACGCATTACAATAAAGCTATAAAACAGCAACATAAAACAACTGTTGTACATGTTATGTCAATACAATGCACCAAATTACCGCAGAAAATACGTCTTTTGGACGCAAACTCCAAAGTTTCACCTCTCTTAAAAAAATATTTGTTTTGGGTTTGTTTTTGGAACTTAAAGCTAAGATTTAGGGTCAGTTTTCTTTGAGTTTATCGCATTACATTGATAGCTAAACTCAGTGGCGTACCGGGGGCACGCGGGGAACGGAGGGAACGGGGCATGTGCCTGCCCCCCAGCCGAGGTCTGTGCCCCCAGGTGCCCCTATTCAAAAGTTTGAAAATAGACACTCATCACGCATTTTAAAAAGTCGTTAAATTACATATTATGATGATTATAAACTGCCCCCCTTGACCCCGCCCCCTTCTCGATCCGTCAATGGTTTGAGACGCAATTGCAATCGCGTGTTGAATTTGAATTTCAATAGCATTCAATTACTAAATTAAAAGTCAAGGTCTTTGGACTTGAACTGGCTCATTAAGTGGAAACACCCGCAGTCGGCTTGGAAATAATATATGAGAGGTTTCAGCTCTTGCTGAGAACAGACTATTGAATTTTAAGCGGTTTTTGTTTGGTATTGTTGTGCTTGTAACGGTAATTATCTCAAACAAAACGACAATAAAACTACCGAATATTATATCAATCATTTGTCAACGAGAGATAAGAAATCAATAAATTCGAAGCCTTTTTGATAACAGGCCAATTTAGCGTTTCATTACGTTTTTCCGCCCACTGTCTGCTCGTATTATATGAGAGGTTTCAGCTCTTACTGAGAACAGACTATTGAATTTTAAGCGGTTTTTGTTCGGTATTGTTGTGCTTGTAACGGTAATTATCTCACATAAAATGACAATAAAACTACCGAATATTATATAAATCATTTGTCACCGAGAGATATGAAATTATTAAATTTGAAGTTTTGTGATGACAGACTAATATTATCTTTAACAGTCCAAATAGTACAGACACCTTTTATAATCAGGGGTGGATCCAGGGTAGCTGAAATAAAAATGAGACATCGTTCAGCAAAAAGGGGTGAAACTGCCTAAGTAAAAGCGGTCCACGTATATAAAGTATAGGGTAAATTTATCGCAAGGTGATGAATGGACACTTGTCCTCTTTGCCTGCCTCCTTTACCCGCTAATCTTCCCCCTGCCCCCCCCATCTGCCAATGATACTTAGTATTAGTTTTCATGAAGCCATAAGCAAATGCATTTGTGCCTTTACGTGGTGTCTGATGAGGGGGTAAGGTTTAAAAGTGGCGGTGATTTCTAGAGACGACGAGAGGGATGGTATAAGTAGGACCCCTAGCTAACCTAGTACCCCTACACGACTCTGGACCTCTCCCGACTCCTCTGGAAGTCCGGAACCCCTAGATGCCCAAACTGACATTCCCAATTGAATATGTAGGATTTTTAATTTGTTTATTTTCTCGTTGTTGTAATTTTTCGGTACCATCTGGAGGGACTAATTCATGTTTTCTTGTTACGAAAATATATGAAAATTCCAAACAAATATGATAGACTTGGTGAAACGGTAGCTTAAGTACTCGTTTTTAAGTAATTTTTGCTGTAACAAATTAAATGCTAAGTCTCGTCCAATAAAACACTGTTACGACTGTTTGACGATTGCTGCCAGACTAGCCTCAAAAGATCCCATGTTATTACACGCATTACAATAATTACAGCTAAACACCAACATAAAATAACCGTTGTACATGACTGTTATGTCAATACAATGCACCAAATTACCGCAGAAAATACGTCTTTTGGAAGCAAACTCCAAAGTTTCACCTCTCTTAAAAAAATATTTGTTTTTGGTTTGTGTTTTGGAACTTAAAGCTAAGATTTAGGGTCAGTTTTCTTTGAGTTTATCGCATTACATTGACAGCTAAACTCAGTGGCGTACTGGGGGCACGGGGGAAACGGGGGAACGGGGGGAATGGGTGGTGGGGGGGGGGGCGGGGGACCGGTGCACGTGCCTGCACCCCCAGCCGAGGTTCAGCCCCAGGTGCCCTCATTCAAAAGTTTGAAAATAGACACTCATCACGCATTTTAAAAAGTCGTTAAATTACATATTATGATGATTATAAACTGCCCCCCTTGACCCCGCCCCCTTCTCGATCCGTCAATGGTTTGAGACGCAATTGCAATCGCGTGTTGAATTTGAATTTCAATAACATTCAATTACTAAATTAAAAGTCAAGGACTTTGGACTTGAACTGGCTCATTAAGTGGAAACACCCGCAGTCGGCTTGTAAATAATAATATGAGATGTTTCAGCTCTTACTGAGAACAGAATATTGAATTTTAAGCGGTTTTTTGTTCGACTCCCCCATCTGCCAACGATACTTAGTATTAGTTTTCATGAAGCCATAAGCAAATGCATTTGTGCCTTTACGTGGTGTCTGATGAGGGGGTAAGGTTTAAAAGTGGTGGTGATTTCTAGAGACGACGAGAGGGATGGTATAAGTAGGACCACTAGCTATTAACCTAGTATCCCTACACGACTCTGGATCTCTCCCGACTCCCCTGGAACCACTCCATGCCCAGACTGACATTCCCAATTGAAATATGTAGGATTTTTAATTTGTTTATTTTCTCGTTGTTGTTGTTGTTGTTGTTGTTGCTGCTGCTGCTGCTGCTGCTGCTGTTGCTGTTGCTGTTGTTGTTGTTGTTGTTGTTGTTGTTGTTGAGTGTATATAGGTAGGTGTGGAATGTTTGAGTAGGATTGTCATCCATGACATGGACTTCTTAGCGAGTTCAATCTCCTGGGGTCTGTTTAAATAATTAAATAATTAATTATGTTGTTAGTTTAAAGATAAGTTTAATTCAATTTTATTGTATTTGTCATTGAGTATTGAGTATACAGTGCTTCATACGTCGGTGTAAGGACAAAAATCGAATCTGTTTTGTATTTGTGTTATACATTTTGTTATCATAGAGAGGGCCTCTTTTTGTTTGGTATTGTTGTGCTTGTAACGGTAATTATCTCAAACAAAACGACAATAAAACTACCGAATATTATATCAATCATTTGTCAACGAGAGATATGAAATCAATAAATTCGAAGCCTTGATGACAGGCCAATTTAGTGTTTCATTACGTTTTTCCGCACGCTGTCGGCTCGTATTATATGAGAGGTTTCAGCTCTTACTGAGAACAGACTATTGAATTTTAAGCAGTTTTTGTTCGGTATTGTTGTGCTTGTAACGGTTATTATCTCACATAAAATGACAATAAAACTACCGAATATTAATATAAATCATTTGTCAACTAGTGTAAGTGTACACAGCTACTCATCACTTGAAAGAAGTTTAGGCGGACACATTCTCTCGGCATGGAATGAGCTTGATACTTGTCTTTAATAGTTGTCATATCATAGCCGTGAGATCTGGCAAGAATGTACAGTGAATAAAGACTTGTAAATACATGAACATTCTGAACTGAGTATTTGACAATAAAGTACGCAGTAAGTGAACTTAACCCAACGTTGATGTGTGAAGCATAAATTATTCCAGTACCAATTAATAACGTTACATGTACTTGTAAACTGACTTCATTATTTAACTAGAGAAGGCTCGACTTAAAACGTCTCTAAGAAACTATATATGAATCAACAATAACACTGTTTAATAAAATATCAATTCTATAAATGTTATCTTGTGGGCCTGCAGTAGGGGGGTACACTTAACGTTAGTATTTATCTTGATACTTAGGGTGTTTTGGAAAACTAGACGACATGGTTAACGTTGATGAGGCCAAAAACATGGTGTGAGAAAAACGTGCAGGCGCAAGGCATTATGGGTAACCTAGAAAAACCTTGAGAAATCACTAGGGAGACAATCAAAATACGTCTGCAAAGTGAGATAATTATACTTTAAATAATCAATCATAGAAATACTGAAATGATCATTGTTGGGCCATACTAACTTATTTCTTAAGTTATAAACGTTAACGATCATGTGACCAAAACAAAGATGGCAGTCTCCATCAAAACACATGAAATACAAGTGAATGTCAAAGGTCAACTATGGAATGCGAAATCGGACGCTCTGAATATGGCAGCTGCGTAATCTTAGAACAAATGCAACCTGAACGGGCCCCAAGAGGGGGCAATTTGAGCTCGCGCGCACAGGGCGTCCGCTACAACTAGAGATATGAAATTATTAAATTTGAAGTTTTGTGATGACAGACTAATATTATCTTTATCAATCCAAACAGTAATAATAAAAGTGTAAGCAAACTCATCTAACTGAGGAATCAGCAACAATACAAAAGTGTGAAATGCAACAAAGTAAAATAATAAGAATTAAACGATAATCAGAAAGAAATTTAAATAATCCAGTCACTAATCTAAGTTCGTAACATCCAATATAAATCTGAGAAACAGAAGGAAAGTAACAAAAACAAATGAAATATCAATAAATATCAAAACAATTTTTCATGATTGGCAATTCTTTAAGTACAACTGTTACAACTGGTCATTGGAACTCGGTCAGACTTACTGACCCGTGAAAGTCTACTCACATGTTTCAGAAAAAACAGATAAAAATTTAAAATAATTACCAGGATCTCCAGGTTAACAATTAAGACTTAATTTTAGCTGAGAACTCATGAACTGTAAGAAAGTCTTTTCTGTAGTAAAATATATTTCTTTTCTGTTAGGATAATGCATTTGTTGATGCATAACTCCAGCCTATATGAAAGCTTCAGCAATAGTGAAAATACATTCAGGTTGTTTATTATGTGAAATAAATTGTCTCATGAACTTTAAATGTGTTCCTGCCTACAGTTAATACAGTTAGTTGTGTGACAAATTTGATTATCTCAAAATGCAACTTGTGGGACATATTTTGGACAGTGTTGTACATGTACATAATAAACATTCCTTTAATTAACGGTATATAATGGTTGATGCTTTAAACAAATTTATATAAAAATAAAATCATCTAGCTTGTACAATTCGTTTGTGTCCTTTTTGCTTTTAATTATCTTTCATCTTAGCCACCCCCCATATAATTACATTATTGTGTGACCATGAATTTAGGGTATGGTTCTGCTTTAAAATAGTTTGTTGTGAAAGTAGGCATCAGTATATAAAACATACAAACGTTGCTGACTGAAAATTTATTATGGACCAACTCTTGTCCTAGTACCTTTGATTTGCCGACTGAAAATTGATGTATAATTTACTTATGTTCAACTATTGACTTTTATGATGATGTATTTATACCTTTTGTTTTTGTTTAATATGTGAAGAGTATCGCTACGGTGTTTACATTTTTTGCTAATCAACCTTGTTTACATGGTTGTGTATGCAGGGTTTTTCCTTTTTGTCAGAATATCGTATTTGCCTAGCATATTCTGACCAGGGCCAGTCGGCCTTTTTCTTTTTTTACAACCATCGTTCCTTGTAATTTCATATTGCATTGTTCTTACCATGTATTTTGTTTTCTTGTTTACACTGATGTGTCACTGCGCCATGAGCGTCTCTTTTGACAGATACCGGCGCATTACAAATGTTCATTATTATTATTATTATTATTGAGAACAATTATTGGGGTGTCGCACACCATACCCCCTGCCCCTGCTCGCTACGGACCTGGGCGGTGGGGACGAGTGAACCCTGTAGGCCTGAGCAATATTTTTTGCATTAAATAATTTATATTATTTTATAAATACAATTTTACAAAGGTTCTTCTGTACTTAATTCACCGCCAAATTCAAGTGGCATGGTAGTCTTGTGGTTTAGAATGCTCACCTTCCAAGTAGGTAGTTGGGATCGAGACTAGGTTTAGGTTGTAAATATTTGTAACAGGATTAGCAACATTTTTTGTTAACTACAACACTAACTCAGAAACAAAACCTTTCCGTAAAACAATAATGTATGGGCTGTGAAGGACTTTTTTAAAGGAATATAAATCCCACAATTCATGTTTAGTACCGTATGCATGCTAGCTGCCAACCAGTCTGGTTGCCGCTTTTGTATAATTGGTTTTTCTAGTAAATACATGGATTTACATTTATTTTAGTCTTATATTAATTAGTCAAAATGTAGTCACATACGGCTCTTCATACGAGAAAAACTGCAATGGTGAACACTTCTAGTGCGACGCGACAACACTTCTAGTGCGACGCGACACACTTCTAATGCGACGCGACAACACTTCTAGTGCGACGCGTGAATCCTAATGCGACGCTTACACACTCTTCTTGCAATGTGCATGTGGCCGTTTTAGAACACCATACCAGAGACTTGTTTTGGCCTAAGAGAGGCTAGAGCATTAAGTTGGCATAATAGGGGAGTTAGGGGGTCAAAGAGGGTATAGGGCCCTTTTTGGCAGTGCCCCCTTTAAACTATGTGACCTTCTTTAGCGATCACACTGTGTATCTTGAGGGACAGAATCGATCAACGGGCGAATCACTGGGAAACCAATGTTTCCGGAGGATGCTGGAGAATTTGTTTAATTTGTAACTTTTTAATTTTAATAATTAGTTTAAAAGAATTTAACTTGTAAAGAATTTATTTATTTATTATATTATTTATTTTCTAAAGTGGTTTTAAAATATTTATGTTGTCTTAACTTTGTAGGCCTAAATGTAAACGCAATTCGACTCTACGGCCGCCATGTTTTTCATTGAAATAAACCAACAACAATAATAATTATTATTGGATTCTCTAATGCAATATCAGCGTTTTCAGGAAAAAAGTTGCAAAGTATTGTAGCTCACGATGCAGTTGTGTGAGTAAGTTTTTAACTTCCCAACGCACCAACGACGATTCATTTATTTATTTGTTATTTGTATTATTCTTTTTTTTTTGGTGGGGGGAGGGGGAACTTTGGAAACCTTTCCCCATCCCCGAGGCTCCAGTGGTCATCATTCTCCATCCATGCGTTCCGGCCTGTTTCAGACCGGACGGATCTAGCACGAGACTAGATGAGGGTCGGTCTGCATACACATACAATGTAACAATGGTGTTTAGAATTTAACAACATTTCCTTTCTAATCTCCCGCAATTAGCAACAAACATGATATTATGTTTGGAGTGGCAGTTCCTGACAACACACTTGTCACTCCTTTTATTTGTCTTGTTAAACATTTAACAATTCTCCAATACAGAAATCTGTAAGTCATTTTGATATGGTAAGACCAACAATTTTTTCATTATGAATAATTATACAACATAACACGCATGTAATTAAGAAACAAACACGAGAAGGCGTATTGCCCGAAATTCTGCCAAACTACACACGCAGATTACTCGTCAATGCGACGTACATGGGCACCAGACTAAAGCTACAGCTCCGAGTCAATGGTCACCAAGCTAAAACCAAGCTCCAAGCTAATTACTTGTCAATGCGACAAACATGGGCACCAGACTAAAGCTCTCAGCTCCAAGTCGATGGTGCTATCATGACTTTAATATGCTATCGGTCCAATACCGGACACATCCGCTACCAATCCCGTAGCGGACCTGTGCATCAAGTTCTAAAGAGTCAGCACACACGCAACCCCTACGCTTGCCTAGATAAAAAAGAACCTGTGGGAAAAGAAGAAAAAAAACTAGGAGAATACAACACTTCTAACAAAAGACCGAAAAGAAACACATTTCTAATAAACACTTAGATTGTATTCACATGTTGAGCCTAAAACACGATTGTGCTTTTCTGTGATGTGTGTTTGAATGCTAAATATCACATTAATGAACAGTTGTCAAAAATATATAGATTGGTGAAATTCTTGCGTCGGGAGATAAACAATTGATTTAATGTTGCCCTACACCGACGTGTGTATAGCACTGTATGCTCAGTGCTTTCCGAGTGTCTGTGAAAAAACTACACAGGCGACTCGGGCGGGATTCCAAACCACGACCTCCTGCTTACTAGGGCAGACGTCTTAATCTCTCGACCACCGAGCTTGCCCGATGACGATTGGCCGGCCAGAATCCTATATAGCAGCGGGTTCCGCGACATATATATATATATATATATATATATATATATATATATATATATATATATATATATATATATATAGATTGGTGAAATTCTTGCGTCGGGAGATAATTATATAAACAATTGATTTAATTTTGCCCTATACACCGACGTGTGTATAGCACTGCATTCTCAGGTGTCAAAAAGCTAAGCACGTGTAACATCATAGAGGATCTTTTCTCTTTGGTAACATGTACAGAGGATGGCACAGAGGATGGCACATGACACATTCCTATTCCTAAACACGTTTATGTAGTCTACACACAAATAGGAAGAAATCTAATGTTCCTCCCCGCTCCCCACCCCCGCCCCCACCCCCACTCCACTCCTCATGGATGCGGTTTTTTTCCCAGGACGAACGTGAGCAATTTTTGAAAAGAACAAGTTTATAAAATTGGGAATTTCATAGAAATTGGCCACGTTCATAATTCGTCCTGCCAAAAAAATACGCCTCCTGGATTCGAACATTGCATCATTCAGTTTGGTTCAGGTTTCCGTGTCATGAAGGACTGAGAATCGATTCCAATCGATGGTATTTTAGGACTTGAAAATAATCTTCATGCATATTCAATAATATCAAACCACGTGAAATTAAGTAAGAATAATTGCGGTGACACATGTGGAATCTCAATTGAGTAGTAATTAGTTCTGAAAAGAACTGGAGGTACAACTCGACGTTTCGATCACGTGAAATTAATAATAAGCTGCTCAACCTCGTCCTCATTGATGTGCGTTACAACCTTATTATATCCATACAATCATGTTACTAAAACATTTTACTTAAAAACCCCTTACGTTTCACGTTTTTGATGTGTTAATGAACATGTCATTTACATTCATACCTCTAAAAAAAATGTGGCAACAAAACTCAGAACAGCTCAGAGGTCTGTTCAAAAAGAAAAACTTGTCTAGTTTTATGTGTTACCTTGTCTACAATAAAAGAAAAATAAACACCTTTATAATGTAACGGAAAGTGAAAGACTACACTAGTCTAATATTTAGATTGTGGGTGTCCTTATGTTGCGCGCGCTGATTGGGCAGGCGCGTAGCGATGCGATGCGATGGCATGCATGTGGGCTGCGCCGGGCGTGGTTGTCTGCGGTATGCCATAGCGCCAGAAAAAGAACTGTAGCTGGCAGCGTAGAAAGACGTAAGTTTATTGTCTTAGCTCTGCGTGTACGTCACTGACTACTAGCGCGCGGTGCATTAGCTGCAAATAAGTTGTATGAGCTGTACGTTGTAGATGCTAGCGTGCATAGCTGATGTGTAGCTGGTACAAAGCTTTGGAAGCTGTACATAGCTAACGCTGGCGTGCATTGCTGATGAGTAGTACAAAGCTATACCAACTGTATACACAGCTAATGCTCTTGTTTAATGCTGATGCTAGTGTGCATTATTGACGCTGTAGTTTAATGCAATTTCAATGCAATTTCAACAGTCACTTTCAGCTCACAAATTGAAAGCATTTTTCATTAAATGAGTGATTAGAATCAATATGGTTTGTCTTCTGTTTGAAAACTTGACAAGACCTCGGACTTGTGTTTCTTTTGCTGTCCTCGGACTTGCGTTTCTTTTGCTGTTCAGTATATCACCTTCACCAGTCTGATCCGTTGTGTGCACGTGGACGCTATAATGAATAATTCATAAATATCTAACAATATGAAAAATATGTGTATGTATGCATTTATTTTATTTGAACCAATCACCGTAAACAAAATGCTGGGCTCAGCTCGTCATTATTTGAATAGGACTGGTGGTATCATAATGCATCATGCTTTAACATTTCTCTATCATACCCATTCAAATCGGTAGAAAAATATGAAGAAAAACATAGATCACAGAATGGACTGGTACTTGGGGCGTCGCCTCAGTCGCGTGCTAGGACACCGATTCCAAGCCCTGTTGAAATTCTGTTCAGATCGTGACGATATTGTCCTTTTAAATATCCACGATGTGTGGATATTTGTCCATGAGCCAGCAAATTTTTCGGTACCATCTGGAGGGACTAATTCATATGTTTTCTTGTTACGAAAATATACGAAAATTCCAAACAAATATGATAGACTTGGTGAAACAGTAGCTTTGTACTCGTTTATAAGCAATTTTTGCTGTAAAAAATTAAATGCTAAGCCTCGTCCAATAAAACACTGTTACGACTGTTTGACGATTGCTGCCAGACATAGCCTCAACAGATCCCATGTTATTACACGCATTACAATAAAGCTATAAAACAGCAACATAAAACAACCGTTGTACATGTTATGTCAATACAATGCACCAAATTACCGCAGAAAATACGTCTTTTGGACGCAAACTCCAAAGTTTCACCTCTCTTAAAAAAATATTTGTTTTGGGTTTGTTTTTGGAACTTAAAGCTAAGATTTAGGGTCAGTTTTCTTTGAGTTTATCGCATTACATTGACAGCTAAACTCAGTGGCGTACCGGGGGCACGCGGGGAACGGAGGGAACGGGGGAACGGGGAGAATGGGGCACGTGCCTGCCCCCCAGCCGAGGTCTGTGCCCCCAAGGTGCCCCTATTCAAAAGTTTGAAAATAGACACTCGTCACGCATTTTAAAAAGTCGTTAAATTACATATTATGATGATTATAAACTGCCCCCTTGACCCCGCCCTCTTCTCGATCCGTCAATGGTTTGAGACGCAATTGCAATCGCGTGTTGAATTTGAATTTCAATAACATTCATTTACTAAATTAAAAGTCAAGGCATTTGGACTTGAACTGGCTCATTAAGTGGAAACACCCGCAGTCGGCTTGGAAATAATATATGAGAGGTTTCAGCTCTTACTGAGAACAGACTATTGAATTTTAAGCGGTTTTTGTTTGGTATTGTTGTGCTTGTAACGGTAATTATCTCAAACAAAACGACAATAAAACTACCGAATATTATATCAATCATTTGTCAACGAGAGATAAGAAACCAATAAATTCGAAGCCTTTTTGATAACAGGCCAATTTAGCGTTTCATTACGTTTTTCCGCCCACTGTCTGCTCGTATTATATGAGAGGTTTCAGCTCTTACTGAGAACAGACTATTGACTTTTAAGCGGTTTTTGTTCGGTATTGTTGTGCTTGTAACGGTAATTATCTCACATAAAATGACAATAAAACTACCGAATATTATATAAATCATTTGTCACCGAGAGATATGAAATTATTAAATTTGAAGTTTTGTGATGACAGACTAATATTATCTTTAACAGTCCAAACAGTACAGACACCTTTTATAATCAGGGGTGGATCCAGGGTAGCTGAAATAAAAATGAGACATCGTACAGCAAAAAGGGGTGAAACTGCCTAAGTAAAAGAGGTCCACGTATATAAAGTATACGGTAAATTTATTGCAAGGTGATGAATGGACACTTGTCCTCTTTGCCTGCCTCCTTTACCTGCTAATCTTCCCCCTGCCCCCCCCCCCCCCCATCTGCCAATGATACTTAGTATTAGTTTTCATGAAGCCATAAGCAAATGCATTTGTGTCTTTACGTGGTGTCTGATGAGGGGGTAAGGTTTAAAAGGGGCGGTGATTTCTAGAGACGCCAAAAGGATGGTATAAGTAGGACCCCCAGCTAACCTATAGTACCCCTACACGACTCTGGACCTCTCCCGACTCCTCTGGAAGTCCGGAACCCCTAGATGCCCAAACTGACATTCCCAATTGAATATGTAGGATTTTTAATTTGTTTATTTTCTCGTTGTTGTAATTTTTCGGTACCATCTGGAGGGACTAATTCATGTTTTCTTGTTACGAAAATATATGAAAATTCCAAACAAATATGATAGACTTGGTGAAACGGTAGCTTAAGTACTCGTTTTTAAGTAATTTTTGCTGTAAAAAATGTAATGCTAAGCCTCGTCCAATAAAACACTGTTACGACTGTTTGACGATTGCTGCCAGACTAGCCTCAAAATATCCCATATTACACGCATTACAATAATTACAGCTAAACACCAACATAAAATAACCGTTGTACATGTTATGTCAATACAATGCACCAAATTACCGCAGAAAACACGTCTTTTGGAAGCAAACTCCAAAGTTTCACCTCTCTTAAAAAAAATTTGTTTTGGGTTTGTGTTTTGGAACTTAAAGCTAAGATTTAGGGTCAGTTTTCTTTGAGTTTATCGCATTACATTGACAGCTAAACTCAGTGGCGTACCGGGGGAACGGGGGAACGGGGGACGGGGGAACGGGGCACGTGCCTGCACCCCCAGCCGAGGTCTGTGCCCCCAGGTGCCCTCATTCAAAAGTTTGAAAATAGACACTCATCACGCATTTTAAAAAGTCGTTAAATTACATATTATGATGATTATGAACTGCCCCCCTTGACCCCGCCCCCTTCTCGATCCGTCAATGGTTTGAGACGCAATTGCAATCGCGTGTTGAATTTGAATTTCAATAACATTCAATTACTAAATTAAAAGTCAAGGCCTTTGGACTTGAACTGGCTCATTAAGTGGAAACACACGCAGTCGGCTTGTAAATAATAATATGAGATGTTTCAGCTCTTACTGAGAACAGAATATTGAATTTTAGGCGGTTTTTGTTCGGCTCCCCCATCTGCCAACGATACTTAGTATTAGTTTTCATGAAGCCATAAGCAAATGCATTTGTGCCTGTACGTGGTGTCTGATGAGGGGGTAAGGTTTAAAAGTGGTGGTGATTTCTAGAGACGACGAGAGGGATGGTATAAGTAGGACCCCTAGCTAACCTAGTACCCCTACACGACTCTGGACCTCTCCCGACTCCCCTGGAACCACTCCATGCCCAGACTGACATTCCCAATTGAAATATGTAGGATTTTTAATTTGTTTATTTTCTCGTTGTTGTTGTTGTTGTGGTTGTTGTTGTTGAGTGTATATAGGTAGGTGTGGAATGTTTGAGTAGGATTGTCATCCATGACATGGACTTCTTAGCGAGTTCAATCTCCTGGGGTCTGTTTAAATAATTAAATTATTAATTATGTTGTTAGTTTAAAGATAAGTTTAATTCAATTTTATTGTATTTGTCATTGAGTATTGAGTATACAGTGCTTCATACGTCGGTGTAAGGACAAAAATCGAATCTGTTTTGTATTTGTGTTATACATTTTGTTATCATAGAGGGCCTCTTTTTGTTTGGTATTGTTGTGCTTGTAACGGTAATTATCTATTTAAAAAAACGACAATAAAACTACCGAATATTATATCAATCATTTGTCAACGAGAGATATGAAATCAATAAATTCGAAGCCTTGATGACAGGCCAATTTAGTGTTTCATTACGTTTTTCCACCCGCTGTCTGCTCGTATTATATGAGAGGTTTCAGCTCTTACTGAGAACAGACTATTGAATTTGAAGCGGTTTTTGTTCGGTATTGTTGTGCTTGTAACGGTTATTATCTCACATAAAATGACAATAAAACTACCGAATATTAATATAAATCATTTGTCAACTAGAGATATGAAATTATTAAATTTGAAGTTTTTTTTATGACAGACTAATATTATCTTTATCAGTCCAAACAGTAATAATAAAAGTGTAAGCAAACTCATCTAACTGAGGAATCAGCAACAATACAAAAGTGTGAAATGCAACAAAGTAAAATAATAAGAATTAAACAATAATCAGAAAGAAATTTAAACAATCCAGTCACTAATCTAAGTTCGTAACATCCAATATAAATCTGAGAAACAGAAGGAAAGTAACAAAAACAAATGAAATATCAATAAATGTCAAAACAATTTTTCATGATTGGCAATTCTTTAAATACAACTGTTATTACTGGTCATTGGAACTCGGTCAGACTTACTGATCCGTGAAAGTCTACTCACATGTTTCAGAAAAAACCAGGATCTCCAGGATCTCCAGGTTAACAATTAAGACTTAATTTTAGCTGAGAACTCATGAACTGTAAGAAAGTCTTTTCTGTAGTAAAATATATTTCTTTTCTGTTAGGATAATGCATTTGTTGATGCATAACTCCAGCCTATAATTATGAAAGCTTCAGCATTAGTGAAAATACATTCAGGTTGTTTATTATGTGAAATAAATTCTCTCATGAACTTTAAATGTGTTCCTGCCTATAGTTAATACAGTTAGTTGTGTGACAAATTTGATTATCTCAAAATGGAACTTGTGGGACATATTTTGGACAGTGTTGTACATGTACATAATAAACATTCCTTTATTTAACAGTTTAATATTATAATGTCACTCAGTCAGTAGACTATTATAGTGTCACTCAGTCAGTAGAGTATTATAATGTCACTCGTCAGTCAGTAGAGTATTATAATGTCACTCAGTCAGTAGAGTATTATAATGTCACTCAGTCAGTAGAGTATTATAATGTCACTCAGTCAGTAGACTATTATAATGTCACTCAGTCAGTAGAGTATTATAATGTCACTCAGTCAGTAGACTATTATAATGTCACTCAGTCAGTAGAGTATTATAATGTCACTCAGTCAGTAGAGTATTATAATGTCACTCAGTCAGTAGACTATTATAATGTCACTCAGTCAGTAGACTATTATAATGATTTTGAGGGAAAAAAGGCTTCCCTGAGACGGTCAATACTTTATTGGAAACTGAATAAAGTGATAGAAGGAACGATTTAGATTGTGTCTCCTCTGCTTCAGAAAAACTTTGTGTAAATGTCTTTAAAATAATGTTTACAAAAGTTATTAAATACACTTATAAATATATAAATAAATAAATCATTGAACCATAAATGGTTTTGAAGTAAAGCTGTCATTGAAGCTGTCATTGGTTATAATCCCATATCAGTCAATATTCCTAACTGACATTACATCCTGTTATTATTTCTTCATCTAAGTTGGAAGAAAGATGCTGATGGAGCAATAGGGATGATCAAGAAAGCATTGCAGATAGACACTAAGTCCTGCACTCCATCACCACCCAGTCCTGCACCCCATCACCACCCAGTCCTGCACCCCTCCCCAGGCAGCACTGCTTATCATCAAGTACAGAGGTAAACTATGTCCACCTATACCTCAGGCCTGGGATTTTTCAGGATTTTTTACAAATCTCTCTTTGCCTCAAAACTTTCTTGAAAGTTGCTAGCAAGGAAAGAAAGAAGTAGCCTGTATTGTGTCCAAACCTCTAGTTTCTTGTTTGTGGGGATGTTGGAGAGTCTGTAAATCCTCCAAAATTAAACATCCAGGAGGTTCAGGGGACTCAGTCCTCTAGACCAAAGGGTGACCCAGGCCTGCTACCCACAGGAGGTTCAGGGGACTCAGTCCTCTAGACCAAAGGTAGACCCAGGCCCGCTACCCACAGGAGGTTCAGGGAGGCTTTGTCCTCTAGACCAAAGGGTGACCCAGGCCTGCTACCCACAGGAGGTTCAGGGGACTCAGTCCTCTAGACCAAAGGGAGACCCAGGCTCGCTACCCATTTTTCAGGATTTTGTACTTTTGTCAAATCACACTCCTGATACCCACCCAACCATTCACCCCTCCCCCACCCAACCATTCATCCCTCCCCACCCAACCGTTCATCCCTCCCCACCCAACCATTTACCCCTCCCCCACCCAACCGTTCACCCCTCCCCCACCCAACCGTTCACCCCTCCCCCACCCAACTGTTCATCCCTCTCCTACCCAACCATTCACCCCTCCCCCACCCAACCATTCACCCCTCCCCACCCAACCATTCACCCCTCCCCCACCCAACCATTCATCCCTCCCCACCCAACCGTTCACCCCTCCCCACCCAACCATTCACCCCTCCCCACCCAACCATTCATCCCTCCCCACCCAACCGTTCACCCTCCCCACCCAACCGTTCACCCTCCCCACCCAACCTTTCACCCCTCCCCACCCAACCATTCACCTCACCCCCACCCAAACTGTTCATCCTCCCCACCCAACCGTTCACCCTCCCCACCCAACCATTCACCCCTCCCCACCCAACCATTCACCCTCCCCCACCCAACCAGACCCCACCTTCATCCAGCATTTAACCCCAACCCTTCAAATACAAAACCACATTGACCAATCTCTCGGTTAAAATACATCAAAGTCAAACTAGAGATGTCTCTTTTTGAACAGACCTCAGAGCTGCCTGTATATATTCCGTAAGTGCTCCTGCTAAAAATTATGCAAAATTATTGTGTTTGGATCTAATTTTATAATAACAAGAAATCGCATCCTTTTCTAGTGATGCTAAGATTGCTGCTTCCCAGGTTGTATTTTTTTTTCTTTTTTTCTGATATGTTATCAGGGTAACAAGTTCACATAACACGTGGTCTCCCTCGTGGCCCTGGGAATTAAAATGTAATTCAAAAGGTAAAATTTAAATGATCAATAAACAATAAACATAATAAAACATAAACAAATAAAACTAAAATAAAAGATAAACAAAACCCACTGTGGTAAGAAATATATAATTGAAATAAAACATTATGTTCATTGTAAAAAGGTACTTGAGTTGATAGAGATAATCAAATGTTCCTAATTATTGTAAAGTCTATGCACTTCATACACTCTAAAAACAGATTGGTTAAGTAATATATCTCTTCTTCAGTTAGGGTCCTTCGTCCTTCGTTATACAAATAAATTGCCGGACTCTATTGCTCCATGTTCAATATTGTTGTTAAGTGTACATGACTATTTTCCAGGCAATTTGATGGCTAACATTAATTATTTCCTCCAACCAATCTTACTCAAAGAAATTGACCATGAAGGTCCCCAAGTTGTGGAATTCTGTGGAAATATTTTACAAATATTCAATATTTTAATTAAAACATAAACTAAAGACTCAATTACTAAGAAAGTATTTATAACATGAATAATATTCTTTGTTAATATGGGTTAACATTGTCTTACTTATCTTGTGTACATGTCCTTATGGGAGTTTAACGTTTACTTTGCCTATAACATTATGAATATAGGGTCCCTGCTTGAACAAGCTTCATGAATATTCATAATTATATTAATTGAATATTAAATATTTCATAAGTGTATGATATTGTCCCTTTTTATGGAGAAAATAAAGGAATAATTTAAAATGCATACAAAAGGAATCCATTATTTTATATTAGTTGGAATCAAAACTGCAAAATGACGAATTACATTTAAAACAACAAATAAAATTTAATATACATCAAATAAAACTAATTTAAAAAGGCAGAAGAGATCCTTGTTACAAAACACTGCACGACAGTCAATATCTTGCTTCGTGGATATTTGTTCATTTCATAGACAAACTGAACTTCATTCAAGAATGGTCAATTTTGGTTCCCTAATGCTCTTGTCTTAAATAGTGTGGTGCCTTGCAAACTCATAGTGATTTATGATTAGCTGTAAGGTTACCAGACAAATATGGCCTCAATGTGACGAGGATCTATTAAAGCATGGATAAGACGACTTCCTGGCAAGCAATGATTGCTTTAAATTAAAAACAATAAAGTCATGGCAAATTGACCATGCATGTCTAGTTTACTTACACGAGGTCGATGTCAACTATACTATCCTCATACTATCCATTTTAATGTTATAGAAAGGTTCCTTGAGGGAAAATCGTTTTGCTTCTACCTATGCTCCTACGAGGACGAAATTCAAGGCATGTGAAGTGATCAGACATTTTTAATTAGATCGGTAAATTAAAACACCACAAGATTTACATATGTATGTGTTAGGCCTCTGTTCTTAAAAATAAAGGTATTGACATTTGGGTTAAAGATGGACTACAACGAGAACTCTCACATTAAATTGACTATCGAACCTTGTTTATGTTGTGTTCAGGTAACAATTTATTGTTGTGGTCATGTTTTTCTCTTTATAATTTTGTTGCAATTTGACCGAAAAAATTAGACCCCGCTTCTTCGATTTTTGAAATTTCCCGCCCTGCACTGGTTCCCGACAAAGACCCATTGAAAATCCACTATGAAATCCACGATATAGTACCAGCGGACTTGTAAACCAGCGAAAAGGGATGACGTATAACCCATGAGCACCCGAGAGTAAACAGAAGACGCCATGTTACTTCCGTTTATATTATACATGCGTTTTCATGCGTCAGCAGAGGCATGAAGTTTTTATGAAGCTTTTTTTCGACGTTGTTGTGTAACAGTTATATAATGCCGACTTCATGTGTTGTTGGTGGATGCACTAGAAAATTAGCATTAAGAATCCAGAGACTCATTTTTTTCAATTTCCGCGGGATCCTGCGATATCAAAGGAATGGGTGAAGTTCGTGAATAATACACGAAAGGATTTCACCTTCATGCCAAAATTCCTGGATCCGCCCCTGCTGATATTTGCCTGTTTTTATCACTTTATCTGGCTCCCATGTATTTAATCTTTTATAATCTTTGCTATTGTTACTTTAGGTTATTTTATTATATTTAAAGGGCCTGGGAGCATTTTATTCAAATGGATTTGGTGCTATATACATGTCTTTTATATTTTTTTATTAATATTTGATTGAAGACAGAATGACATGGCCTGTACACATTTATTGTTATTCTATTCTTGTATTTTACAATTTATTGCCACTGTACACTCAGAACAAGTTTTAAGTTTTATAGGCAGAAGTACATGAGATTTACCAACATGAGATTTACAATATTAGTCTTTGTCACACTTCTCCCTTTTGTGATGCAAAGCCAAAAAACCTAATTGAATTAGCTTTAATCCAAGAAAATCTGAACCTGCTCAGCAGTAGAGTTATGCTGATTGTGTTTTTTTCCTGGGAAAAGAGCAGCAAGTGTGAAACGAATTTCAAAGGATTTCCAGTTCGGTTTAACAGAACAATGGCCAAGTTCCAAACAAGTATGTACAGGATTTTGATTAAGTTGTTTTCGTCATCAAGAGGCAACTTTTTTAATTTTGATATTTTAACCTCAAAAATAAACTCAATTGTTGGTTGCAAATATATACATATTTTGTCTTGTCATTTATTCGAAAGTACTAAGGTCTTGTAAAATTTTCAGTTCTTGGCATCTTTCTGCCATACCGAATTTGTAATGTTTTTACCATAGTGTATTGTTGGCAACATAAAACAAGTTTATTTCACATTAGTGCAAAATTAATCAACTTCTCCCCCCCCCCCAAAAAAAAGACACAAAATGAAATACACACGTAATTGATTCTGCCATTGATCATGGTTTATGAACGCACAAAATAATTTGTAACTCCCTCCAGATCATTATAACTTGGGAGGAATGTTACCAATTTAAAAAATAAAACAAAGCAAATCGGCCTAATCCAGTGGTGGATACGAAAATCCTTTGTACTGTCCATCAGGGTTTGGGAACGTCCTGCGGATTGCGTCCATTACATGATGGCAGTGGCACCCGGTTGAAACGGCCAAGATAACCCCAACACCACCTCACCACTTGCCGATATGCAAAACAAAACAAAACAAAAAATCAGACAAAATTATAAACATAAGATTTGTGATTTGCATGGTGGAGTATCGATATTGTTTACGTTAACACTATGTGAAACTGAAATGCTATAAAACTATAACCATACCAAAAGGCAATCATGATCAAAAGTAAACAATTACATACATGCACGTGGGTCAACCAAGGTCATATTCAGTTGTGTGCGGTTACTCTGAAGTAAACACCGGTGCTCATTCTGGTCAATCAAAAGTAATCTGCTTGATATGCAGATCATTCAAAACTGACACTGCTCTAAAATATTAATTGAAATTGATGGTACATTGGCTTTGTACATTCAGTCAACACTCAAATCACTTACTGGTCAAGCGTTCCTTCAACTGCATCTCTGCCATAGTATGCTCTGTACTGAAGATACGCTGTTGCAAGCACTCCTGGGTGGAGGCAGATCGCATCAAACCAATCATGGATGGTAAGGCACTGGTTGGGATCATCCACGTTGATGTCCAGCTGCCGCATCATGTTCTCTGTCTTCTCAACTTCTTTGCAACATATACAGTTTGCGAGCAAAGGCTGAAGAACACAATGTCCACACGAACACCTATTACAAAAAAAACAAGTTTGGAAAATACAATTTTAGTAACTTTGTCATTGGGGTTGCACTACTTAAAAATTGATCTTGAAATACATCCCCCATGAACTGATCAAGGACAGGTACATCACGAAGGAATACATTTTTCCATGGGCAGATCAAACATTTTTATTGTGCAGGGGTACAACCTTGATTTGAAGGATAGAC
Source organism: Zoroaster sp. YZ-2022 (assembly GCA_029582265.1). NCBI lineage: Eukaryota > Metazoa > Echinodermata > Asteroidea > Forcipulatida > Zoroasteridae > Zoroaster > Zoroaster sp. YZ-2022. The sequence continues at coordinate 38,833,328 of CM055825.1, forward strand.
TAAATGTCAATTATGCTTAAAGCATGATGGTAAAAGTTCATGATTTTATTTGAATTTTGAGCAGTGATTACTTTCCCATCATGTCTTCATAAATACTGGCTAATATTGCCAACAAATCATAAAACGCAAGACATAGTAATTACCCCAAAATTTCCACTGTACATGTATTGTACACATGTACATGTACTACTACATTATGTACCTTTGGTCTCCATCATGTTCGTTCATGTTTTTGTCAAGTATAGCCTACAACTATTTTTGTACAGCAGAAACGAATTGATCAAACGAAGCATCATTCAGTATTTCATTCATGAATCATTTTGTGGGCTTACCAGTCTGTGTTTAGCCGTCTATCATCAGGATTTGGTTCGTCGTCTTCGGCCTGACGATCACCGTCACCGGGCTGGTCAACTGCAGGCGCCGAAAGTGGCTCGAACCGGTATGGTTCAGCGCCACGTACTTCGACTTCTTCGTCATCGTCTTCGCCTCTCGTCTGGGGAGCTCCCATCATCGCTAGAGCTGACATCACTATCCTCAGAAGTGCCTATATGAAACTCCTCTTCCTCATCTATACTGTGATCTTCCCAATATTCGCTGCTATCGGACATTTTCGCTGTTTTTCGGTCTAGAAGATGTCGCTTGTCCGCTGTTGTTCCGCATTGCATGTATCGTAAATGCATACAGTACACACGATCGACTGTTGTGCGTGGGGGTAACAAAGCGTCATGGGTGCTACGTCACACACGAAGTATGAATTATTCATGAGTTGAGGGATTTTGGTGAAACTGGGCTTTTCTGGGTCGTAGAACGCCGATCAAATTGATTTTTGTTTTGCATGAAGGAACAAGTTTTATTGAATAATAATAATATGTTAGTAAGCATTACACATTTCTCGAACGAAAACAGCAACACAGCACTTATCATTATTCCGTTGTAGTCAATCTTTAAGTATTGGATACTGTACATGGAGTCACCAATGAATAACACATGAGAAAACAGAATACACTGTATTATAAAACAGAACCAGGAAATCTTATGTTTTCAGTGATTATTTTCCAGTGACCACCTAGCCAACACGGCCACAGGACTGTCCAATGTGGACAGTATAACAGTCCTTGTGAATTGAATAGACATTGAAACCTGTCTACAGTTGCCCCCTGTCTACAGTGGCTTTATAAATATGAAAGTAATTTCCATTATGAAATGATAAACACTTGAGATTGGTCCTTTTATGACACGCATTACCAAGCATTTTCACTGGATCCTTAATTGACTCAACAGTAAAAAGATAACGCCCTGTATTTGTGACCACACCCACAATATGTCAACTTAAAATAATAATCGCATGTACTCCATTTTTAGACAGCTGTATAAGACAAACAAAACAAACAAAATTGTGGCCAATTTGACACAGAGCTGCTGAGGTGAAGAATGAGTTATTACACACCTAGCATTTGCTGTCCCCACCCATATGCAATGTACGGTCAATTTCATATAATATTGGCCCTGATGTCTAAATCAAAGATAATCCCATCTGTTCCCACATGAGGCACGTCAAAAGGTGGGGATTAGAACCTTCAAAATCCTAACCCATCTTAAGAAATTACAGAAAATCCCCAGGTCAGACCTAGGGCAGAGAGGAGAGGGATTGGGGATAACAATAAATACAATTTCATTTACATAAAAATAAAACTAAGTGAAAAATACAGAACAGATACTTGTTACAAAACACTGCCTGAAAATCCATATCTTGCTTCTTGGATTTTTTATGTCATAGACAAATAGAACTTCATTCAAGAATGGTCAATTTTGGTTTGCTAATGCACATCTCTATTGGAATCAAAATGAGGCTCTTGTCTCAAATAGTGTGGTGCCTTGCAAACTCATAGTGATTTATGATTAGCTGTCAGGTTACCAGACAAATATGGCCTCAATGTGATGAGGATCTGTTAAAGCATGGATAAGATGACTTCCTGGCAAGCAATGATTGCTTTAAATTAAAAACAATAAAGTCATGGCAAACTGACCATGTATAGTTTACTTACACGAGGTCGATGTCAACTATACTATCCTCATACTATCCATTTTGATGTAATGGAAAAGTTCCTTGAGGGAAAATCGTTTTGCTTCTACCTATGCTCCTACGAGGACGGAATTCAAGGCATGTGAAGTGATCAGACATTTTTAATTAGATCGGTAAATTAAAACACTAAAAGATTTACATATGTATGTGTTAGCCCTCTGTTCTTAAAAAATAAAGTTATTGACATTGTACGGTCGCCAGCTTGATTATCTTAAGGACTATGTCAGAATAACTGATATGATGGGCCTTATCACTAACCATTCTCAAATTCAACAAGATCTCTTGTCAACCAAATCCTTCCATCCTATAGGTGTAATAGACCTTTAATTAATAAACCGCAGCCATCTTTGCTTTCCTGTACACAAGTCTATGGGAATCAGAATGAGGCACATATTTTCGCTTTCGTTAATAGGCAATCAATTCTAAAGCGGCCTTGGCAAATTTCAGCGAGTTTTTCCATGATTTTTGTTGTTGTGAGTTCGATAGTCACTAAGGCGTATTTGTTCGAAACTTCTGCTTTTGTTTCGCTATCCAATATCTGGATTTTTATTCCTATGTCAATTTGTTTTAAAGTAACGAACAAGAATCTGCTTATCCCTGTGGCGTCATCTTGCAGACCAGATTTGTTACTCTTCAATGTGCGCGGACGGCTGGTACCAGCTATAACCACGGACAGACTGAGCAGCGTAATCTGTAGAAAGCATCAAGTTTTTAGTTTGTTTTGCAATGTAATTGTAATACAAAGAAAAAACATGGATCCAAGGTATTTACATCTTTTCGTTAGGAAGTGCATTCATTTATCGATGTTTATTGGTAGTGCCATGGTCGAGCGGTTTAGTGCATCGATTTTGTGTTCTGATGGCTGAGTCGTCAGAATGTGGGTTCGAATCCCGACCGCGACCGTGGTGCTTGTGTCCTTGAGCAAGACGCTTTACCATAATTGCTTCTCTCCATTCAGGAGTAAATGGGTACCTGTGATGGCAGAGTTGGTTGTTGTGTTTGATTAGCCCATATGCGCCGAAATGGCAGCAATTGAGCTGCATACTTCCCAGGGAGCTGAGATGGTTTCAGGAATGATTTATGCGTCTGATGTGCAGGGGGTAATAACGTACAGCGCTGTGAGAGCGTTTTAAAATGCCGCCATTATTATTATTATTATTATTATTAATATCGGCCTTACAGAGGTGACGAATAAGCGGCACTTCTGGTTTTTTTTTTTTTTTTTTAATGTAATGAATGAATAAGAAAGTAATGAATAAGAAAGAATAGGCATATACGCTGTGCGTGAGTTGGCGTGACGAATAGGCGACCACGCGGCATTTGATTTGTACATATAGTGACGAATAAGTTCAAGTCATCACTGTGCGCGGACGGCTGGTACCAGCTATAACCACGGACAGACTGAGCAGCGTAATCTGTAGAAAACATCAAGTTTTTAGTTTGTATCGCAATGTAATACAAAGAAAAACATAGATCTAAGGTATTTATATCTTTTCGTTAGGGATTGCATTCGTTTGTCGATACTTATTGGTAATATCGGCCTTACAGAGTACGTACATGGGTGACGAATAAGCGCCGGCCGCACTTTTTTTTATTACAAAGTAATAAATGCATACTGAAAGAAAGACACGTGGTACATAGAACATTAGGACAAAAACCTTTGTACATGTTATACTTCATCCCTTTAAATGCATCTGAACTCAAGAGGGCGCTCTTACATGAAGGCAGAATTGATCCTATCAAAACGGGTTTCACCGACACCAAACACAGTTTGGGCTGTGTGTGCTCTGTTTATAGCTTTCAAACATAAGCAATTATACAAATGAAATACAAACAATTGAAAATAAAATCCATCACATGTTTGTAGTTGTATTAGTGCAGTGTAAGTTTAACTGGAAATGATATCACATACCAGTGTGTATTTTTATAAACTTTCTCTATACAACTGTCATCAGACGAATTTTAAGTTAAAACCAAAGTTGTTGAGCTGTAATATTTCCAGGCGGTTATTTAAGGACAAGATGTCAGAACGACTGATAAGATGGAGCTTATCCCTAACCATACTTAAATTCAACAAAAACTTTAACATTATAATGGATCATATTGCCCACAGTAGTAAACAAAAGAAACAATTGTTCTAGCTGATAAATTTAGTTGAGACCAGCAGCAGCAGGCTTAACACTTTTCTGACGTGGGATTTTTGTTGCATCCATATCAAGGCTTATATTAAAACATCAATTAGCCAAAACATCTTGAAAAATGAAAAAATATTACTATTTCTTACACATCCATACCCGTTGTAAACCTAATCTTTCCATCACATAGGTGCAGTAGGTTTTAAGTATTACACCGCAGCCATCTTTGCTTTCCTGTACACAAGTCTATAAGAATCAGAATGAGGCACATGTACAACTGAACCAGTAGACAGGTTCCTCAAAATGTGATGGTTCCAATCATAACGATACCGTCTGTATATAGGGAAGGTGACAATGGTTCCATTGGGGGTAAAGCAATAATGTAATAATTGGCGCCCTCACCGATGTGGTTTCAGCTTATTGTACTGGATCTATCCGACCGTATCCGATGCCGGAATGGGTACCGTTAAAGCAAAATCATTGGTAGTATTTCTAAGGTTTATAGCAGGCATTCAAAGTGACAAACCCAGGGCACCGTGAGGGGGAGGCACTTCCAACCATCACTTTTAAAAGGACTTGGTCTCCTACTTTTCAAACAAAATTGGTCATGTAGCTTTGAGTGAAAGATTTTCTTAAATTATTAAATCCCAAAATCTCCAAATTATTTACAAATCTTTCAAACCGATATTTTTTAAATACATTAATTAACATTTTTAGAAATTTCCTTCAAAATATCCAAAATGATTTCTAATTTCTCATAATTTCTTTACAACAATATTTTTAATGTTTCAAACCCCAATGATTTGTTTTATTCAGGTGGAGGTGGGTTGGGTCATGGGGGAGGGTTAGGACAGGAAGATCCGTTTAGGGGTGGCCATTGGAATGTTGAAAATTAGGATAAACAAAATCTACAACAACGGGCAGGAGCCCAAATCTTCATGAGGGATGGGAGTATATATCCTGTAAAGATTTGACGAGAGATGACCAATACAATTATTCATCGATAGAGGGCGGCCTTTTCACCTGGATCACGGTCGTCTCTTGTCTCTGCCTCGGTCAGGGAAGGGGTTAGGAAGTCACTGTGTATACCCTGTAGCTAGAGGAAGGGGAAATGCTCGCCAAGCCCCCTCGCCAAGAGATCGTGGTCGGAATCCAACACTGGTTTGACACTGCTGGTTCCAAATTGGGGCACGAAGTATATAATGATCAGACCATGTGGAAACACGTTGAAATTCCATTGGACTTTTTGAGGTGTGGCAGATACAGGAGGGCGCTTTTCAGAATCTTGTGCAACTGCAAGAGTTCACCCAATCTAAACAGCGCCCTCTTTTTGTGAGGAGACGGAGAGGAGGAAAGGGGTGGGCGGGGAGAGAGGAAGTGGAGGAAATGCCGTGTAATCCGAAATATCAAGGGGAAATAAATACCCCCAAAATGAGTAGCTTGGACGTAGGATGCCCCTTGATATTTATTTGGTAACTTGACATTTGATCCCCTTCCTCTCCCCACCCCAGAAGTCTCCCTTCCCTTCCTCCCAAACTCTACCCATCTAACTCCCCTTCCTTCCCTTTCCTCACCCTTCCCCCCCCCCTTCCCCCTCCTTCCCACCCCTCCCCATTCCTCTCCACCCACCCCACCCAACGCCTCTCCCTATTCAGCATCAAGTCCAAATTTTGTGAAAATTTATTCTGGTCCACTAAATTTTCGACTTAATACTAGAAATGAATTTTTTTTTTTTTAAACAGTGTCCCTTTGTAATTTTATGTTAGATGTCCCTTCAATAATGTCAGAGAGAGGTTTAGTTATCTATAGTCTCTGTAAACCTCCTGTCGCCGTTTGTCCTGATCTGTCAGGTCACGTGGTCAAGTTTAGAAGACTTCGTTTATACACAAACTCAGAAATGAAAGAAAACATTTGTATTCGGTTCCTATCACTCAGTTTATTGCACTTGATTCGAACCAGGTTTTTCAACAGTATTAATTTAATTGAGGCGATCCAACATTTTCGACATTTGAGTACTCAGCATTTTCAAGACAAAAATTGCCAAACACGTCCATTATTCTCCTTTGAAAATGTCTGAAATTGTGGATGGCCCTCTGAGAGCTAATTAATAACATCAATGCGTTATGTACAGGCAATTTTTTTTAATTACAACGATTGTTCTCAAAGATTGATATTCCGTGCTCAAAGTGAGTTTACCTGGAAAATATATTTCAATTTTGAAATGCTGTTTTAGTTTGGTAAGAATGGTTATATAAAATTTAAATGAATTTATGACATTACGTCATCAATTCATAATTATTTTATAATGGTTTCTCATTTAAAATCACATGTTTAACTTTAGTGACCAATATCGCTTTGACCATGGAATATATTAATATCTTTAATGACTTTAATTATAAAAATTAAGTAAATTGTAAACAATTCAAATCCATTGTCAACAAAGACAGCTTAAATTCTGCAGACTGCTTATGTTTTGTTTTTCATCAGTCACTTTCCCGTATGTACACTCACGTGAATCAGAGAACAAAAGAAAACACATCAATTGACGGGTGCTTTGCCAATGACATTTCAAAGTTCGAAGAATTCAACAGATTGTAATTGTTGACAAGAGACTAGGATATATGTAACTTCTACAAATACATTCAAATATTCATTTAAAAGATTTCAGTAAAGATTTCTAAGACAGAGATATTCTGACAGATATAATGTCACAACATTTTGCCCGAGTCACTGGCTAACAATTACTGCCTGATAGAATGTAAAATAATTTTTGTATTATTACTCTTATTTTGTTTTTGTATATATACATATTTGTTCGTATTTTTTGGTATGTTTAAATATTTGTACTTTTGTATTTGTTTATTTTATTTTTTTAGTTTTTATTATTATTACTTGTTAATAAGACCATGTAATAAATAATAAACTAGTGATAGTCCTTTCAAATCGAAAAATTAGGTCGGGTTGATTCATTGTATTTATTTATTTATTTATTTTCACCACATACAGATACAACGATGCTGCTTTCACTGTAATCTCGTGTGTGGAAAAATTACCGTCCGGCTGAACTCAACTGGGATTATTTTACCGTTCATATCCATCGTGAATATGCAGGAAGATGCAATTGGAACTATTTTTTATTATTAGACAATTATTTAACCAATTATTGGATATAAAATATATAACAGAAATCAAGTCAGGCCTAATCCATTAGGTTGAGCAAGGACGATCACCTTAATTAATATTTTGTTGACATGGTCTGTTATTTGTTCACATTTTAGTATTAACCTTTTCGGTAGTAAGTAAAATCCACTAAACAAAGCTAAACACACAATTCATAATATATGATTTAGACCCGTAGACTAGTTTGAAAATAAGGGATGGGATGGCTTAAAGAGATTGTATACAACACTATTAGTAATATGTCTAGAAATGCACCCATACTTTATAAGAATGTAAAGATATTTATACAATAAAATAAATGTGAAAGTTTGAGTTTATTCTCGTGGTTAACGAGAAAATAGCGAACACGTTATCAGATTTGTTTGCATGTATTCAAATGTAGAAAATGGATCCATTCTAAATTTGTAATACATTTCTACGTTTACAGAATCTCAGATTGAATAATTTCTAGATGTTTGGTACGAGCAAATGACTTCACATAAAGTAAGTTTTAGATTATATTTTAGTAATCATGTAATCGGTGTTATTTGCAAACGTGTACACCCTTACATTTGCAGATTTGTTTTTCCACGGAACTCATTACACATTTGTCCCCAATGATGTTTAAAAGTATATTGAGGTTTAACACCAGAGCAAGTGCAACATGTCTGCGAAGGCGGGGGGTTCATTCTCAAATACAGATCCCCAGTCTACGGGCCAGTGTTTACGATACTAAATATGATTATATTTACAAATATTGTGTAATTTTTCTAGTGCAGTGCATACATTTATAATTACAATTACATTCACACAAATTAAACACCAAATATATTTTTCTATATGACCAAACAAAAATGCGCACAACATTTCCAGCGGCCAAGAAAAGCAAGTGCGGAATTTTACGAAAAACAAAAGGAATTCTTGTGTTATCGCTGAAAGGTCGAAGTTTTTTCATGATTCCTAGCTTTGAAAACTTCATTAAGTGAACTAACAAGACAAATATCTCAAGTTCATTCAGTGTTATGTATTTCTGATGATATAATGTACCGTGGCAAACATAAAATGCTTTCAATTCAGTCAAGATAACTTTATATTTAAACTTCTATCTTAATGTCCAAAGTGATGAGAATATTAGTTTTTTTAAATATACGTGTCCCAAATGATTCGCTATTTTACCGGCAAGTCCGGTAACAGTTATATTTACCTATTTAGTAAGAACTGTATCAAACTTATTGTTAGTGACATTGTAAAACCACTGACATTGTAAAACCATTGTTAAACAGTTTATCGTAGGTGCCATTATTTTGAAGAGCAATGAATCCAGCTGCATCATCAATGCATTCATTTAATTTCTCGTTATCCATATCCAATCTTTATCAATTATATAGCGTTGACTACATGTTATCGTACGGTATCTCCATCCTGTACCGATTTCTGGCCAGAGAAATTCAGCATACACTGTGCATTTAATTTCCCTATATGTACATAACACACATACATTGTACAGGACACGTACATGTACATCTATCCAACGAGTGGTCATTGCCTGCATTTACATAAATTATACACGTACATACAGTGTGTATACATATGGATTCATGCACTGTGGGCAAAATTACGCGACCAAACCGTTCCGATGCGACTTGGTCATAAGGCTATCAATTATACCGTTAATCTCAAGAGATTTAATTTTCCGAAATGTGAAACAGTTTGTTTAGTCGTTATTTTTGTTAAATATTAAAATAAACAAATAAACTGAACCAGCTTTCAATATGAGGTTTTCAAAAATTAAGACCAAAATATTAAGTGTTTCCATTTATAATTATAAAAAGTAAGGTGGGTACAAATGGATACCCTTTTCAGCTCCTGTTATTGTTATTGTTATTATTGTTATTATTGTTATTATTATTATTATTATTATTATTATTATTATTATTATTATTAATTATTATTATTGTTATTATTATTATTATTATTATTATTATTATTATTATTATTATTATTATTATTATTATTATTATTATTATTATTATTATTATTATTATTATTATTATTATTATTATTATTATTATTATTATTATTATTATTATTATTATTATTTGTAAACAAATAAATAGGGTAAAAAACTCACCTTTTTGGCATAAACACAAAATATAAGGCCTATAATAACATATGATTTATTTATAATTATTTGTAATTAAATGATAAAGGTAGGCGTGATGTGTTTGGTGATTGTGGGTAGACGGGAAACACACATATTTATGTTTTTGACCGCCAAATAAAGCTACTATTTTATATTCTGTTTTTCCAGTATGTTTCAGTAGTGTTAATTGCGTATTATATCTCTGTTTCACGCATTTTCATGCTGGATGCTTTGAGAGGATTGAGGTTGTTATGCCAGTGATACCACGTAATGCCTTTGTTACCCTGATACTGCCCATCTGGGTAATAATGAGCATTTAAGTGAGAATGGTAACAGTTATTAAACCACCAGGCTCCTTCATAGGATTGTGCACAATTCACCCCTGACGCATCATTGTTATCATCCTTTGTTGAGAAGTGTATTCCCTTGTGATACCCAAGAGAGTCACCAGCAGTGCTGCTCACATCGTAGTCGCCATAATTCAGTGTGTACTTCTCACCAGTGATTTGAAACTGTGTAATTTGCGAATGCCGTATCGCTACTCCAATCTGTGAGATCTATGCGGAGGTCCCATGTCTCGTGTGATTTATCAGGAGGTCAGTTTCACCAAGTTATCATTGCCTCAACCAATGCTCCCCACTTAGATCACCGAAGCCAGACTTTATACTCACCCAGTCACATAAAAGTCAATTTTGCCGTCATCTCTGCGCTGAAACACAATCCATCCGCCGCCGTCAATGTCCATGTCACAATAGACTTGAGACCGTTGCTGAACTCCGTCTGGGTAGATCTTGTAGACACCACTTGTGCGGTAACCTGCCTCCATTAGCCCTTTACAACTTCTCAAGCGATCAATCCCAGGCAATGAGAAGAGAGGTGTGTCTTCATTTTCATCGAAGTACACAGTCTCTTGATCTTCAACAAATGATTCAGGATACTCAGCCCTTGTGGAGTTATTTAACTCACACAGTTTATTGCATTTATAGAAGTTAAATGACTTACAGTTCTTATCCATGTTACAGTCTCGTCCGCACATGACGTAATAGGGCAGTTTTCTTGGCATACGTAAAGTTTTTTGAGCTCGGTTATCTGCGAGGAGATATTCATTTGCAAGCCCAATTCCATTATTGACTTCCCAAGCTTTATCGCTTGTGATATCAGTGGTATTATAAACACGAACATCTTTTGAAATGGAGTACGCAATATCAAGAGTACTTGCTGCGTCATCTTCAATGTATTGTTTGTATAAAAGAAAACGTTCAATGTAAATCCAATTAAATAAGTAGAACTATCAGTTTTTATTCAATCAAGTATTTCGGTATCATCGGTCGACCAACTGTTTGATTGAAACACGACTATACTGCACACGGCGCAATGTAGAAATGAAACGCAGCTTCGACCGATGAGTGTTTATATTGAATGTTTGTGATCCAAAGGATTGCATGCGTAAAGCAATTTCAAAGTGAAGTCACTGATGAATGGTGATTTACATGTATCACCTGATTGGTTGACAGAAACTTGATTAGGCTCAGCTTTATCTGTTTTTGGTTTCCTCAAAAAGATAAAATTATTCAATAATAGATAGTCCCAACCTGAATTGTGTTAATGTTTCGATGAAACAAAATACAAATTTTGCCTTTATTAATATTTTGCCTATATATATGAATTTGTTTAGCACATAAAATGTTTGATGAGTGATTTTACTGAAAAATTTAATGAAATAAATTAACAGCCTAGTCCTGGCCTCCCACTGCAGCTAACACACCAACAACAGTATCAGCTCATCGCCTAATTTGCATATCCAATATTTTTTATATTGAAACTTCCTCCCAGTGCAAGAGACCAGTGGCATGAGGTATGATAATAAACCACAGGAACATCCTGGGGACATGTTGTCGTTCATCATACTGAACACTATTCAGCCCAACTTTCACGTACGTGACCAATTCAAAAGTTAATCATTGCTATGGTATTATTCGTTTGTGTTTATTTAAGTTTATTACTTGGTGACCCCCAAAATAGCAATTCTAAATTATTTTTTAGAATGCCAGGTTCAATGATTGTAATGGTGTATTAGCTGAAGACATGTGAATCCAAGCTGTAGGTAAAAAAAGGGGGAACAGGCCTGACAACCTTGGCTACACCGATCTGCCAACTAATGCACAACATGAATCTGAATAAACCCACCACCAGTTTTTAAAGAGGATCTGATGATATTTATTTATTTATTTATTTATTTATTTATTAGGTGTTCGAGCCATAAGGCGAAACCCTTTGTTATTGTTCGTTTTTTAATTTATTTATTTATTTATTTATTTATTTATTTATTTATATTATTTTTTTGCCAACCAGTGAAATACATGTATGCGGTTATTGAACCAGACCATTTCCCATATACATGTATGGGGTTATTAACCAGACCACATTTCTATACATGTATGCGGTTATTGGAACCAGACCACATTTCCTATACAAAGTATGGTGGCAGAGAGACCTCACAAATCAGGCAAACGTTTATACCCCTATGTGAAAAAAGTCGTTTAACACATCACGACAGAAACCAATTGATCCGTCCAGCAATTAAATGCTGACGCAGTAAAAGATCAATAAAATTTTGTTTTGTGTTTTTATTGTTTCTGAGCGTTATTTTACATTGTAAAATGCCCCCCCACTTTTACTAGTTGTTCCGGCTCTGCACGGAGGAGCTGTTCGTGACGTCATGTCGGGAAGAGAAATTGCTCAAAACTCGGCTCAAAATTATCGCTGCACAAACTATGTGAGCCGGTGATCCTGACCACTTTACTCTTGTGAGTCGAACTTTGTCGTCCAAATACGGCGTTTTTTGGGTCACTTGAAACAGATGAAGGCTAACACTGTCTTTGGTGGTGTTGCTGTATCCTGCAGAAACACATCATCCTGTATTTTATTAGTTCCGAAACAAAAATCACGGAAGCAATGAACTGACGACGTGTGTGTGAAACGTTTGTATGTACATGTAGATCATGTACACATCGGATCTTCCTGACCCACATTTACATCTTATAAATGAAGCTTCCACCATGCGGCGGGGTTGCTCCCCAAACACTTTCAAACATGTTTTAAAATACTTGTACTCAGAAATCAATGATTAAATAGATACAGGTTCAAAACAATATTTTATTACAAAACGCCTTAAGTACACACACAATAAAGGATGTCAGCCCCTTTAAGCTTTACCCTCAATAGTTCCACAATAATTTCTGAGACTGATGTAACTAAAAGGACAGCTCTTCAGAAATGTATAGTTCAAGCTTTTGACAATGATCATCTTTTGATTATTGATACGGACATCGTTTTATATAAAACTTAATCATACTTGTCTTTTCACCAAGATTACCACAGTGTACAATAGCTTTGATGGGTAAATGAAAGGGGTAACGTACGGCAACGGAAGGGTACATCGCGCAAGAAACGGGGACGCCTAAAATAAATAGAATGGCATGGTAAACAACATGTATGATGATATAAAGGACACGTCAACTCCTCTTCCCTGCCCCTGCCCCGCCCCTGCCATTCACCAATGGTTTGAGACTCAAGAAAACGGGAGGACGCCTAAATAATGAATGATAAAATAACATGTATGATGATATAAAGGAACACCTCTCTCCCCCCCGCCATCCACCAAATGGTTTGATCTATCACAAAAACAAAAGGAACATATACTATTGTCGTAGGAAGAGAATTCAGGATGGTGCAGACGGTACATACATATGAAGGATGTACACACAGATGTTCATCCTGGAGGTGTTGGAATACTTTTGGACACATTGTTTACCCTCTATCATTCAATCTTTTTTAAAAATTTATATAGATATATTCCAAGTTCATAATACTCCTTTTTGAATTAATCAATTTTTTTTTTAAATTTTTGGGGTGAAATAATAATTTCTACAAAAACTTCAAAACAATATTTAGGGGTTACAAAAGACGGTCCTAAATAAGTGCGTTGGTGTACCAAAACTAAATATTATTAGGTGTTCGGTTTTACGAACAACTATTGTAATTGTTCCGTGTTTTTTTTTTTTACTTCCTCCTTCTTCTTCTTCTCCTCTTAACTCTTCTCACATCGAAAGTGCAAGTTAACAATTTCACACAACCTTTGAAACTTCACACATATAAAGACCTCCTTATCATGTAGATGAATCCTAGTTGTTACGTCCATGATCACGCTCATCAGGTATCAAATTACAAGCATTTAAAACACGGCCGTTTCCAAATCGATAAAAACGTGCGCCCTCTGTTGGCGAGCGTTCAGTTTAAGCTTTGTCGTGCTCTATGTACGTATGCACGTTTAAGGAATTGAGCGTTAACGCTTCGGATCCGGCTAGTCGTGACCCTGGAAAAAATTTGTGTTTCCTGATTAATTGTTTCGCATAATGTATTATGTGATTGACTAAAATTCTTTTTAGGTTCTTTTTTATGTCACAAGTATAATCTATTTATTCTGGAAAAAGTGTCACTTAATAGCTCTTTTCGAGGTCGTTGAATCGATTAACCGCCGCTACATGTTTCAACAGTTGGGCATGCAGACCTGCGGACAAAACCTTCCACAAAAAAGCGAGTTTTTCACTATTTTCTGAATTTTTTCCATCACCTGTGGATGTTTCATCGTTGAAATAGACATTATTATGCACTACTAAATTGAGTGTAAGTCTGGGCAATGACAAATTTACGAGAACTCTTTGATTTAAAATACAAGTATTTTAACCGGCTTGTGACATGTCACAAGCATGTGTTGTAACGTGGTTGGATGCATGCCGAAACAAGCATGCATAGGGTTGATGGTGCAGTCATTAATGTGTACGGATGGGCGCCAGTGAATGGGTACTAATAAAAAAGTTAATCGCTAAAATTGGGACTAATTTAACGGGTACCCGGTTTATGTAAAACAAAGTATGCTTACGTGGGTTTTTTCCTCCATGACTCTTTTGAAATAGTGGTAAATAGTCTGTAACGTTAAGAGAGTGAAGTTCAGGGCATGAGTACAATTAGTTGAATTTAAAAATGATGCTAACGTTAGACGTGTTATCAATACTAGGGATGTAATTCAGTGTAATATCTAATGTTAGTCTCTGTGAAATGAAATAATTGATTAAATTTACAACAAACAAAACAGTCTGAACAGTGAACAACAATGTTTAGGGCTGAAAACATTTAAAAAAACATTACCATTAGTACAGCTGGACATGTCTACCAATGCATGCAGGTACTTTGTAAATTATGTATGTCGCAAATATTCTCCGACAAGTCTGAGTTTATAGCAAAAAGGTATATTTTTAAATAATTTTGGTTCACACTAATAATGGAAAAGAATGTCGTATCCGGCCGCCACTTTTAAGGGTTTTTTAATTTTTTTTTTGCAAATCCTACTCAACCAGTTAAAAAATCATTCTATCGATTTTGGTGGTGGCACAGAAAGAAAACTACATTTCTTTAGAAAATCGACTTTATGATGGTTTTGGTACTTGATTTCCTTTCTAAAAAATCCTCCCCTTCAGTGGCCAAATAGAAGGATCCCCATTATAGTTGCCAATTCACGCATGTACAATGACTGTGTTGGTCACTAATTGTGGAGTTTACAAGGCATCAGACCGACATGACTGAGGAAGTCATCGTATACCAAAAATGCCTGATTTTTTCATGAAATAAATATCCTGAATTATTTGTAGCATAAGTGTCCATCATCATCCATATATTCTCGACCTACCAGTAGGTGTAAGATTACATTATTGAAGGTATTTAATGAAAATAGTGGGCCAGATACTTATTACATTCTACCCCTAATAATATTTACAACAACAATCATGACATTTAGGAAAACTTGTGGCTTTTTGCATGGTGAAGAAGGCATAAGACTAATTGCGGTGATACCATGTGAAATACTCTAGTGAGTAGTAATTAGTGTCTGAAAAAGAACTGAAGGGTTTAAACTTGACATTTCGATCAGTAAAGCGCTCTTGATCGTCCTCAGTGGATTTACAACTCAATAGAGAATTTCACATGGTGTAATTTAGTCTTACTTTAATCATGAGAAATTTAACGAATCATCATTTATGATACTTTTCAGAATTTGTGATCACATGAAAATCCATAAATGGTTTTGAATACAACATAAAATAAAAACATGCTTATTTTTGAGTTTAATTTTCTTTTCACAGTTGATCTTCCATAGTGGATGCCCTCAATTTGTGTGTGGTTGATGGTTTGATCACTGTATAGAACATATTGCAAAGAGTAAAAGATTAGAAGGTAAAGGTAAAGGTAAGAGTTATGTCATGTTAGGAAACAGTCCGGCAATGGGTTAGAGAAATGAAACAGACTTTACAGATATTTTTATTGTTTTTAAGTGAAACTCTTATGTATGTAAAACCCGTACCATGAAATTGCTGTAAAGGGGAAGTTACGACCACGGTAAATCTAAAAACCTATAAATCAAATCATCCTGAGAAATTATTTGGTTTTCATGTTAGAGAAAAGAGGAAATTGTTAAGTCAAAAACGGAAAAATATGTAACAGTTTTTATTTATATTTTTGCAAGGATGTGCAGTACCAAATATTAATGTTGTAGATTCCCTTTTATTTTATATTGCATTTTTAGACACATGGACCACAAAATGTAAGTAACATGCCCTGAGATTGGATGCTCACAATGAAAAACACACAATAATACACAAGGTAGTATCCCATGTAAAGTGTATACATGGCTATGTAATTGTAAATATGTGTAAACAAATGTTTTTTTCTTTATTATTTTGACAGATTCTTGTGCATGCCCTTATTCCTGGTATTGCGGGTGGTGGTGATGGCACAGCATGATATTTTAACAACTTTTGCAGAGGATCTTCATTCCGTGAACTCTCATGTCCTGCCATGTTGAATTCAGTATGTACCAGCTACACACCTATGGCAACCTCCAGTAGACCAATTTCTACTTTGATACATATATGTAGATGAAGCTTTGGGCCGATGTTGGATTTAGAGAAACTTAAGTAAATTCCAGTAAATCAGGAGGCAATGTTCAAAGCCAAACAGCATGGTTTTAAGTCATGAGTTGAACAATCTGTAATATCTTGATGTGAAAAACTGAACAATATCCGTACTTATTGCACAGGATTTCTGTGTAAAACAGGATATGAATGATAAACCTGATGTCGCATACATCTGCAAACACTTGAACTAAACTCTGTCCTAAAATCAATGCACTATGACGTTCAAGGCCTGATTTGCATTCTAGGCTCTGCTCTCTTATTTTTCATCCTTGAGCTAAACATCTGTTCATCACACATCAGTATATCATTGTTATGATTCAAAATATTCTTGAAAAAATATTTTTCTGTGTACTCACTCTAGACCCAATATTATGTTGCTTTAGTTTAGAAGTTATACCCATAAACTTGTTTGTTGTGGGCTGGGTAAAACAACTTTTTGTTATATAAAAAATGTGTTAAGCACTTAATGTGGGATTAAACCTGCATATAGCCCTCAGTGTTAATTTATGATGTATTGTTCAGGTGAAAATAAAGGGTTTTATTATGCACTGTTCAGTACCCGAAAGTTATATCATATAACAACTGCAGACTAGACTGGAGGCATAGACAGATATGACATGTGAATATAAAGATGTAAATTCCATCTTCCTACCAAACATCTCAAAATTAACATGTGACAATGTTGCTAGAGAAAATATTATAGCTGTGATTCCTTTTTAAAAATTAGCTAGGGAAAAGAAAATTTGAAATAAATGTAAGAAGATGTGAATCCAAACTACTCCCATGACTTATTTATTGTATGTGTAAACCGGGTATTCCATGAAATTGCTTGTAAAGGGGAAGTTACAACAATGGTAAACTAAAACCCATAAATCAGTCATCCTGAGAAATGATTGGGTTTTCTTGTTAGAGGAGAAAGAGGAATCGTTGTCAAAACGAAAAAAAAAAAAAAAAAACATGTAAATAGTTTTTGTTTAGTTTTTTTACAACGATGTGTGTTAGTACAAAATACACCAATGTTGTACATATCCCTTTATTTTTTATATTGCATTTTTAGACATGGACCCCAAAATGTAAGTAACATAGGCTCCTGAACTACTTGATCAATGAAAGATTTTCTCAAGAGATTTGATGTAATGAAAACTATTCGTTAACGTGCATGCATTGTTACAAAATACATGTACTCAACGTGTGTGTATTGTGTATATTACTGTATGTACTGTGATTATTACTGTGTTCAATATTCGCGCTGATTTGTATAGTATGTGTACATGTATGGTACATACGTACACGCTAATTATAGGCAATACGACTACGCACACACACATGATGCGATGTGACCATCAGCACCGTGTAGATTCAATGTAAGCACACGACCCGTATTTTAGGACCGGAAAACGTGTCGTTTATATTAAAATTTCCGTCATTGCTCCACTAATCAAACAAGCTAAAAAGATATGAAATATGTGAAGTTTTCAAATGAATAACGCTTCTTCATTTTCCATTAAAAAAATTCAGATCAATAAAAAGCAATCATTTCCAACGTTATATAATTCAAGTGATATTACTTTTATTGACCATTCTCGCGACGCTATTTACACACACAAATTCTTTCAAATGTTTAATCCATTACTGAAGAAAAAATCAATCAATGGCCAAAAATATATAACTTTAATAGCTAATAGCTCATCGATATTTGCATTCATTCAAAATGATAGTCTTAGGTTGTAAGAGTGGAATTTTGGTCAGTTGAGTTTGGGGAAGTTATGCCTGTTAACGTTCTTTTTTTTCTGAACGTGAATCGCCAATGTTAACGAAGCTAGCTAAGTGGACGTCACGCGTTTCATTATTTGAGTGACGAAAACCCAACAACCGTAACAGTGGACACTTTATTACGCACGGCCTTCCATGGGGGAACAGTTTTGCCGTGAAAATGACCATTTGCTATCGACTGTAGCATCAAAAATATACTTCAAAGCTTATGATGTTCATAATCTGGGATCTGATAGATCAAGGCGTATAATATTTGAAAAGTTAACGCCAAAATCGTCTGACATTGCTTCCGGTCGTACCGGAAGGCGTCAAAGTTTTGATTTGTTTTTTTCTTCAAAAATTCCTTTTCTGGGCCAAAACCCATTGACTTCAACACACACCAGACACTCGTGGTTCTGGGGCCCAGTATTATTTACAAACCGCAGAGACTGGAGATCAAGTTATCTACTGGAAAACAGCTGGCGGTCTTCACGGGACGTTTGCGGTTTCACAGGCTAAAGCTAAAGTTGCAGGATAAAAATATATTTTATAGATGTGTGGTTGGGCTTTTAAGTCAATAACGGATGCGCTAAAATATTTCTAAAAAACCATATAGATCATGTATTAACTTATCACTGCAAGTACTCATTTGACTATCTTAAGTCACATTTAATACGATCCCAATTGATGAGGATATCAATTACCGTCACTTCTGAACACCTTTGAGTTTTGTTCACAAACTTCTGAAACTTAAGTTATTATTATTATTTTATTCAAATAAAATCAACAAGGACAATGGATGACATACTAATAATACAAAATTACAAAAATACAGAAAACAAACAGAAACAAGAAATTACATAGTTGATTTCATCTGGGATAGCCCAAAGTCAATTATACAGGCTTATTTCCATTGGGGTCCTTATCTGAGGAACACAAAACAATACAAGAATTGACACTTTAAAAAAAATACTTTAAAATAATATTGCACAAATTACAACATTTAAAGGTATCCAAAGACATTAGAAACCACCCAGACTGTATATACCTAATTGGCCCACACCTAAAATTAAAAATATAAAAAATAAGAATTAATTATACATATTAAAAAAATACTTGGGAATGCCCCAAATTACAAATTGTATATTGAGGGCTAAGATTGATTTAAAACTATGGTCACAGCTAACTGAGGAAAACCTACAACCCTAAGGATACCCCCACCCCACACCTTTTACAACATATCGAAGCAAATATATTAAAACAACTTAATTTATTTCCTTAAATTTGGCTTTTGTTAAGATTTGGACTTAATTATTTGTTATATAAGAGAAAAATTAGATGTATTTTTATTATTAGATGACAAAAGCATTCCAGTCTTGATGGTTAAAAAA
>CM055825.1:38853518-38901745 GCA_029582265.1 Zoroaster sp. YZ-2022
TGTCAAAAGCATGAATATTTGCTAGATTATGTATATGCATAACATTTCCTGTGTCCTTTGAATGATAGCATCTTATTGTGTAATGAGAGGGCAGGACGATGCATGCAATGAACCAGTTTTTTTTTTATAACAGTTCCATTTTATATGTCGATGATTTTTTAGAGGATGCCAAGAAGTGTAACGAGGGCGCTTCAAACAAATGGACACAAGATGGCGACTCGAGCAGCGAGACGTGCACGGAAGAGAAGTGTCCCGGAGAATAGGAAAATCGTCGATTTTTAAAGCTTTCTCTGTTTCCTGCTTTCATAAAATAATTTTCATTTGGAAATAATTTACTAATGTGACCAAGAGGAACACATTCAAGCAAACGATGACAAATATTAAAGTTTTTCAATCAAAATTTGAGGACTGTTATTTTTACAGTTTAAACAAAATCCGTGGGTTAAATTGCCATTGCACTATTCGTCATACGCGATTTGAGGGAATGGTTAGGAAATGCCAAAAATGTGATGGAAATTAAATCTAATATTTGAATCTATTTATATTGTATGTGATAAGACTATGGCTGATTTGGATTACTATTGTTACTTTACATTTTTAGTTGGAAGTAAATTAATAATGTGACCAACAGTGACATATTCATGCAAACAAGTTTAAATTGCCACTGTAATATTTGTACTATTATATTCGTCATACGCGATTAGGTGGAACAGTTAGGAAATGCCAAAAATGTGATGGAAGTTAAATCTTATTTGAATCTATTCATTTATTAATAAACAAGACTATAATTTGTTGTAATGGCTCATTGATTATTTTTTGATAAGACATTACCTTGCATGGATACATTAAGTCATCAAATTATATAAAGGTTGAGTGCAATGCTCAAGATATGTTCCATTTACTCGGATTCTCCTCGTGAAATGGAACAGTGAGATTGATTGAAATGGAACAGTGAGATTGTATCAAGCAGTGGGCGTCGATCGGTGAGAGACGGGGGACATGTCTCCTCCAGTGGGGGCAGTGTTTCAAATTAAAGTATTTAAAATACCCCCACTTTTTTGATGGCCCATAATTAAATTGTTAACTACAATTAACTATTTTTAATGGTTTGCCCTACACCGACGTGTGTATAGCACTGTATACTCAGTGCTTTTCGAGTGTCTGTGGAAAAACACAGGCACTCGGCAACTTCCACAGACACTCGTAAAGCACACATATAACAGTGCTATACACACGTCGGTGTAGGGAAAAAATTAAATCAATTGTTTATCACCGACGCAAGAATTTCACCAACTTATATTATACAACTTATATAACTTAAATTTGTTAATCTATCCCATACTGACTACAACAAATATTAATAAAGCGATCAGAATGCAACATAGACTGAGCGTCCTGAGTCTAATACTTTTCGAGTAGGAGTTTCGACTCGGGGTTTGGAATACATCATTCATCAAATGTTTCTTTTGAAGCCTTTTTGTCTATAATTTCAGTATCACTATTTTTTCCAAATGAATTTTTAAAGTTCATGAGACAATTTATTTCACACAATAAACAACCTGAATGTATTTTCACTATTGCTAAAGCTTTCATTCCTTTGCATCAACAAATACATTATCCTAACAGAAAAGAAATATATTTTACTACAGAAAAGACTTTCTTACAGTTTATGAGTTCAAAGCTAAAATTAAGTCTTAATTGTTAACCTGGAGATCCTGGTAAAAAAAATTATATGTATTTTCTGAAAAATGTGAGTAGACTTTCACGGGTCAGTAAGTCTGACCGAGTTCCAATGACCAGTTGTAACAGTTGTACTTAAAGAATTGTCAATCATGAAAAATTGTTTTGGCATTTATTAATATTTCATTTGTATTTGTTACTTTCCTTCTGTTTCTCTGATTATATTGGATGTTACGAACTTGGAATAGTGACTGGATTAATTTCTTTCTGATTATTGTTTAATTCTTATTATTTTACTTTATTGCATTTCCCACTTTTGTATTGTTGCTGATTCCTCAGTTAGATCAGTTTGCTTACACTTTTATTGTAATCTACTGAATGAGAGATTTTATAATTCATCTCGTTTCCACTAATTATTTTGTTGTAAACCTTGTTGTACAAAATTAATATTTCCGAGTTATTTGTAAATTCATAGCCCACCATTGTTCAGTGTGTGAATTAGAAACCCTAAATTCACTGTATCACTGGTTACAGGTATTCCAGATGAAGACCATCTAGACTTATGCTTCCAGTTTTGCAATTTTCTTAGTTTCCATATTAATTGTGTTGGTACCGGTCGTTATATTATTGTTAAATCCACTATCGATTTTTTCGACACTGTGTTGCAAACAGTGTGATTATTGTCTATTCATGCCATAGTACACTATAATAATGATATGTGATCACTTCTTATCATCGGCCAAGGTATGGCCTTGGGTGGGTTTGTTTACATTCCAAGTTTGTGGCAGAGACCTTTGGTCTGCCTAGGGACTTTGTTTTGGGAAGGTAGCTCATCAGTATGTTAGGGCTAGCCAGAGATTTAAGTGTTTTGAGACTGATGGAATAAGCCACGAATATGTATGGATCTTCCTTCCTCCATGGTATAAGAACATCTCACTGGCTGAAATATCGCGGGATGGCAATTTTAGTTGGCAGAAAAAAAATCGCGCACCCCGCTTGTTAAGGCCCTGGGTGGTGGGGACGAGTGAACCCTGTAGGCCTGAGCAATATTTTTATGCAGTAGTAAAATATATTTCTTTTCTGTTAGGATAATGTATTTGTTGATGAATAACTCCAGCCTATATGAAAGCTTCAGCAATAGTGAAAATACATTCAGGTTGTTTATTATGTGAAATAAATTGTCTCATGAACTTTAAAAATTCTTTTGGAAAAAAATAGTTATACTGAAATTATACACAAAAAGGCTTCAAAAGAAACATTTGATGAATGATGTATTCCATTACATATATAAATGTGTTCCTGCCTATAGTTAATAGTTAATTAGTTGTGTGACAAATTTGATTATCTCAAAATGCAACTTGTGGGACATATTTGGGACAATGTTGTACATGTACATAATAAACATTCCTTTAATTAACAGTATATAATGGTTGATGCTTTAAACAATTTATATAAAAATAAAATCATCTAATTTGTACAATTTGTTTGTGTCCTTTTTGTTTTTAATTATCTTTCATCTAGCCACCCCCCATATAATTACATTATTGTGTGACCATGAATTTAGGGTATGGTTCTGCTTTAAAATAGTTTGTTGTGAAAGCAGGCATCAGTATATAAAACATACAAATGTTGCTGACTGAAAATTTATTATGGACCAACCCTTGCTCTAGTACCTTTGATTTGCCGACTGAGAACAATTATTGGGGTGTCGCACACTATACCCCCTGCCCCCGCTCGCTACGGCCCTGGGCGGTGGGGACGAGTGAACCCTGTAGGCCTGCGCGCAATATTTTTCTGCATTGAACAATATATATTATTTTATAAATATAACTTTTACAAAGGTTCTTCTGTACTTAATTCACCGCCAAATTCGAGTGGCATGGTAGTCTTGTGGTTTAGAATGCTGCCAACCAGTCTGGTTGCCGCTTTTGTATAATTGGTTTTTCTAGTAAATATATGGATTTACATTTATTTTAGTCTTATATATTAATTAGTCGAAATTTAGTCACATACGGCTCTTCATACGAGAAAAAACTGCAATGGTGAACACTTGTGCGACACTTTAGTGCAATGCGACAACACTTCTACTAGTGCGACGCGACAACACTTCTACTAGTGCGACGCGACAACACTTCTAATGGGACGCGACAATGCTTCTAGTGGGACGCGTGAATCCTAATGCGACCCTTGCACTCTCTTCTTGCAATGTCAGACATCGTTACAGGTAGGCAAACACAAGTTCCAAGTCAAAACGCGATATAAGCACTATATAAAATCAATCATTAAAACACGTTTTATTCCAAACCGCCGCGATAAACGCCACGCCAGCTCCTCTGCAATATGTGTTTTGCTATGAAATTCTGCATACATAGGCCTATACTGTGGAATTTGTACTGTGAATACCGAATGACGTCAGTCAGCGGATAATCGGCTTTTTACGCCATTTTTGACACTCACATGCCTGCTGTGTTTCGACTGGATTAATTTGACTATAATGTAGTGGTGATTATTTTCTGTGGATTTGTGTTACAGTGTACCTGGATTATCGCAGAATAAATTGACGTTTGCTGTTGACGTTTACTGTCACTGCTCGGCGTCCGCAATCATTTGTGGGCTGAATCTCCTTGATATAGTCATGGAGGAAGCGTAATCCTACGAAAGACCATTAGTGCCACTCTAAGTATATATTACTAATCCGTAATAACGGATTAGTAATCCGTTATTACGGATTACTAATCCGTTATTACGGATTAGTAATCCGTTATTACGGATTAGTAATCCGTTATTACGGATTAGTAATCCGTTATTACGGATTAGTAATCCGTTATTACGGATTAGTAATCCGTTATTACGCTATAGAAACATAATAACAAACCTTGTACACTCTAAAAAATCAAAGTGTTGAATCAACATTTTAAAGAGTTCAGTCAGTGACAATTCTTTATAAAGTTGGATTTAACTTTTAAAAGTGATGAATTAACATTGATAAAGTTACACTTAACTTGACTGCGTGTTAATTCAACACTTTCTTTGAGTTGAATTTAACTTTATAAAGTGTTGTCACTCACCGAACTCTTAAAAGGTTGATTCAACACTTTAGTTTTAAGAGTGTATACAAAATGGTTACATGAAAATACAATGTTTTAACCATTGACAACCATGGTACAATACTTCTCTCAAATTTAGCCCTGTGGCCAATGCTGTGATGGTCATCCTCAATCAAGTATTACATAAAATCAAACCAAACAATTCCATTGATTTAAAAACTCAAATCTATGTAAATTTCACTTTCTTTGGATTCTTCACTGAGACCTATAAAAATGTTATAAATGTCAACCAGGCGCGTAGTGAGAAATTTCTCATGGGGGTGTTTACCAGTGGGGTACAAAAAAAAATTACGGGGTTCACCACAAAATTCGCTCATCAGGGTTCTTGGGGGTAGGTCAATCGTGCCCCCTCAAAAACTCCTCGGAAAACAACACTTGGGTAAAGGTTTTCCCTCTTCAACTTTATAGTTTTTTGTTGGTCATGGGGGGTTCGAACCCATTATTTGCTTTGATGCAGGCAGCTGTGCAATGTGCGAATATCACTGGTTCCTGCATTACCTTTTAATCCATTAAGCAGACACAGTCGAGGGTACTGACCATGCAGTTCACAGGGCTTATTGGCATACGGGGTGCATTACAAAAATGAACGTCTACTGATGAAATATCACTTCAATTAAAAAAAAGGGAAAACAAACCTTCCTCCATTATTCCACCACTTGGTGCAATTATTGTTTAGTCACTTGATGTCATTATAATAATAATATGTCATGATGACATCATCAGTTGTAAAGACCACCACTTGGTGCTATTCTCATGCGTATTTAGGCCTATATGTACATTTAAATGAGGAATTTTCACAAAATGTGTTTGGATAGCACCATTGTGTGTTCAATGACAACTGATATGTCATCATGACATCGTGAAACTAAACATTGTGCCAAGTTATATTAATATCAATTGATTGAAGTATGTTGAATGTTTGATCTCCCTTCACACCCCAATGCTAGGAATAGTAATTTGTCTATGTGCACATTGTAATGGGAAAATATTACAATGGCCACGGATTCATCCCATAACCAGCGATGCCCACATCCAGATTTGTTCAATGGGTTTGCTACGCCGCGGCGTAACAATAGCCTCCTGTTAACTTACCTTTTCATCTCTCATTCTTGTTATTATTTCTTTTCCAATTCCACGACTCTCCATGAATTCATATAAGTCAACCTTTTCTGCCATGATTTGTCCGTAGATTAACGTTTACTTAATAAACCTGTGGTAGGATTTTAAACAGAAAGTTTGTGGGTGATCGTTTGGCAAATAGGGGGCGCTATGCACATCCCAGACAATATTGCTGTATGTGTAGCGTTAATGTAAATATCATCGAGTCAAACTCTAGTACGGTCAATATAAACATTTAAGAAGGCCTCTAACAGCAAATATCTAGCCCTCCTATATCCTCAACTGACCCATTCATCTGTCACAGCTGATTTACTATTAAATTTGAGATAATAAAAGTAATATAACTTGCCATAAATCCAACAAAGTTTCCACACCTGTTGCATGTGAGGGCTGTGTGTCCGCCGCGTTGGAAAAAAATAATCCGTAATAACGGATTAGTAATCCGTAATAACGGATTAGTAATCCGTAATAACGGATTACTAATCCGTTATTACGGATTAGTAATATATACTTAGAGTGGCACTAATGGTCTTTCGTATAATCCTATTAAAAAATATTAAGATTGTGAAGTTGGCGTGCATAAGGTATATTGCAAATAGCGCTAAAGCAACTGCCGTAAAGCATACTGGGATACAATTTGGGGCATCTGTTTGGAGGGGCTTGCGTGACGTCAACAATATTTTGTTTGTTTGCACGGCGCGCAGTGGCGCTGTTGCGCCCACAGACATCCCATGATTCCTTGCAGTCGCTATTAGCGATAAACCTTATCATACCATGGTGTACAAAGATAAACAGACAATGTTTCTTTGATATGGTAAGTGGGGTCACCTGCAACTGGTCAGAGTTCAGTTGGGGAATTACAAAGCAAAACGGCAAACACTATTTGTATCCTGCTAACAAAACATAAGCTGTAGTCGAGTGATACACTTCAACGTGGAGTCTTCTTTCAAAATGGAGCTGAAATTTATGTGTGTTTTATTTATGGTTGTTCGTCTTGCACGAGCATCCAGTGAAGACCCTCCAGTCGTTACGACAAGTCAGGGTCGGATCACTGGCACCAGGCTTCAATTTCGTCCCGTAGACCTTGAGTTTCACCGGAGTGTGGACGCATACCTCGGTATACCGTACGCCGAGCCGCCCGTCGGTCCACTGCGCCTCAAACCTCCCGTAGCAAAGTCATGGAGTGGAGAGCTGAAAGCTACGGAGCTCGGCAATCGCTGCCCACAACCAAAATTAGAAACAATGGTAAAATTTTCAGTCACAGGAAATTTCGCTGAAGATTGTCTGTTTCTTGACGTATTCGTTCCTCAGCCAGTCGTGAGTAACCTTTTCATATTTCTAGCATCTATTGATATCTGTCAGAGGGTGTATAGAGCTTATGCAGGACAGGGCTCTTTTTCAAAAAATTAATATTGTACATGTACAGTGTACAGAGTGGAGAACGAAAAGCTACGAAGCTCGGTTTGTCTATAACCAAAATTCCCTCTCGGGAAACTGAAAATAACAGGGAATTTCTCTGAAGATGTCTCTTTCGTTATAA
Source organism: Zoroaster sp. YZ-2022 (assembly GCA_029582265.1). Lineage (NCBI taxonomy): Eukaryota > Metazoa > Echinodermata > Asteroidea > Forcipulatida > Zoroasteridae > Zoroaster > Zoroaster sp. YZ-2022. The sequence continues at coordinate 38,860,965 of CM055825.1, forward strand.
CGTGTCTCTTTACTGTAACAGTATACTGCATACTATACTATTCATTCTATGGCCCCAGGACACGACGGGGCTTAAACCCTGTGTAATGGGGGAATCCAGCAATAGTTTAAGAGGATCGAGGGGGTGACCAATGACATATTATTCCCGCAACAATATTTTTCAAGTTATTAAAAACCCGCAGTATATACTTTTGGTATGTCTGTAAATGCATCCATACTTAATAAGAATCAAGACATAAAAAAAAAAAACTTGTGAAAATGTAAGTTTATTTCATTGAAAATGCATTTAGATTTTGTAATTCATTCCAACGTGTAATTTGATTAATAAATAAATAGCACCTCAGACAAATATTTCAAGGGATGCATGGGACCCATTTGTGCACAAACACAAGCAAGCTGGTAGTTATAAGCATGGAGGAACGAAATCTGTTTTCCTTCCTCCATGTTATAAGCATGTTTGTATATCACAATTATTGTAAACAGATCTCTTTCTTCCGGTTGTTTCCCTGATAGCCAGAAGGTTGCTCATGTTAAACCACTCCTAAAGAAACCTAATTTGGACAAGAAAGTTTTCAAAAATTACCGACCGGTAGCGAATTTAAAGTACCTTGGAAAAACAATCGAGCGAGTTGTTTCATCAAGGATCTCTGACCATGTTCGTGCTAATAACCTGTCAGACACATTTCAGTCAGCCTATAAACCATTTCATGGAACGGAAACTGCTCTTCTCCGCGTCAACAATGACATTTTATCTGTCATGGATGATGGAAAAATCACTGCATTAGTTTTGTTAGACTTAAGCGCCGCTTTTGACACGGTCGATCACAAAATCCTTCTTTCCCGCCTTCAATATCATCTTGGAATACATGACACAGCCCTGGATTGGTGTAGGTCCTACCTTTTAAATAGGCCCCAGCATGTTTGTATTGGTAACGCTATCTCCGAGCCTGTTATTCTTGACTATTCTGTACCCCAAGGCTCCGTGCTCGGCCCACAGTGGTTTACTGTTTATATGTTTCCAGTTCGTGATATCATTTTGAAGTATAATTTAAATTACCATGTCTACGCTGATGGTTTTACATTACTTGTCTACACGCAGCTTTACATTACTTTTAAATCTTCTCAAGAACCTGCCGATTCCTGCATTACAACACTGGAGAAATGTATTCAAGAGATTCGAAGTTGGATGAGACAAAACTTCCTGAAATTGAACGACGAAAAACAGAATTTGTTCTATTTGGATCACGTCAGCAATTGTCTAAAGTTTCTCTTCCATTTATTACAATTGGTGACTCACAGATAACCCCTCATCACAAGCACGTAATTTGGGTGTTATATTTGACTCGACAATGACTTTAAAACCTCATATCTCCAACATTGTTCGCATATCATCATTTCATATCAGAAATATTAGCCGAATAAGGAAATACTTGAATAAAAGTGCTGCTGAACAAATTATACATGCGTTTGTCACATCACGGCTCGATAACGGTAATGCTCTCCTCTACGGTCTCCCGCAGAAACAAATATCTCGTCTTCAGCACATACAAAACACAGCAGCTCGTGTTGTGACTTTGTCCAGAAAGTCATGCCATATCACGCCAATCTTGAAAGAACTGCACTGGCTTCCTGTTTCACAGAGAATTGTTTTTAAACTTATGCTAATTGTTCACAAATCTTTTAATAACATTGCTCCAATTTATATTTCTGAACTGCTTAAAGTCTACACTCCATCACGCAATTTGCGCTCCAGCAACATGTCACTCCTAAAGGAACCGACTTCAAAACGGAACTGGGGTGATAGGTCTTTTTCTGTCGCGGCTCCGAGACTCTGGAATCATCTTCCAACTAAACTCAAATCTTGTCATAGTATAACTAGATTTAAGTCGATGCTTAAAACTCATCTTACATGTATGTCACAATTCTTCAAAGATGATGTATATATTTGTAATTGCATTGTAGGTACATGTATCTCAGTACATAATTTTTCCCTATGCTATCATTGTATATTGTTTGTATTCATGTGTTTTCTTTGTTTCCGCGCATTGGGCGCCCAGCAGGGTGGATATGTGCGCGCTACAAATCTTTATTATTATTATTATTATTATTATTATTATTATTATTATTATTATTATTATTATTATTATTATTATTATTATTATTATTATTATTATTATTATTATTATTATTATTATTATTATTATTATTATTATTATTATTATTATTATTATTATTATTATTATTATTATTATTATTAAGCCGATAGCTGTAAGCATGTGCCCTTCACGGACCCCATGGCTCACACACCGCACACGCACGTGCCATCCCCTTCGTGCACATTGTATACAACGTATACTGATCTCTATTATACTGACTGTCAGTACAAAAGAGATCAGCGATTGTATAGCCCTCTGGCGGTGAACCGAGTTCAAGGCGAGTTCCGTGGCGCCATCAAGTCCGGTATACAAACGTATCCAGTGATGTCGCCGCATTTAAATCGCCCAAATGAATAAAATAAGCCATTTTATATTTAGGAATACACGGCAGAAAGCTTTCTGCTGCGTCCCATCCGCTATCCTACCTCGACCCTTCCAAATATCACTCCTGCCATTTACCCTTCCATCCATTTACCCTTCCATGTTGTTTGGTACACCTTGATGGACTTCATTGAGTACACTCTTAAAACTAAAGTGTTGAATAGAATCAACCTTTTAACTTTATAAAGTTAAATTCAACTCAAAGAAAGTGTTTAATTAACACGGAGTCAAGTTTAAGTCTAACTTTATCAATGTTAAATCAACACTTTTAAAAGTTAAATCCAACTTTATAAAGAGCTGTTACTGACCGAACTCTTTAAAATATTGATTCAACACTTTAAGAGTGTATGAGGTTATTTGCTTCCTGAAAACGAGATTTTCTTCCGCCATTTTGTTATTTTTGGTATTTACAGTATAGTATTCCCTGTTAACAGTAACATTTGAATCTGATTGCAACATTGAATAACCTGTGGTTTTACTGATAATTTCCAGCAATCCGTCAGATTAGAAGTATGGATTTACAATGGTTGACCTGAAATTAATTTATGGCGAGACCATTTAACCTACAGTTCGTCTAGGTAAGTAGACTTCTGGTTTTACTGATTAATCCTGATTACTGTACATATGTTAACTGTGTTTGTTTATCTTCTAGCCTGCCCAAGCTGCCGTGTTAGTGTTCATCCATGGAGGCGGGTACTTTATTGGTGCGGGAGTCTGGACAAATGATTTTTATCCAACTCCTATTGCGTCTATTGGTGACGTCATCGTTGTGACTCTAAACTACCGTCTCGGAGCTCTGGGATTTCTATCCACCAGTAAGTTCTGCGTGTGCAAGACCGAGCGATCGCAAGTCACTTTCATCTGGGCTTTCAGAGATGCCAAGTGTTCAGACACATGCGTGAGTCAAATTGCAGGCGAAAAAAGTCATGATTCAATCAATTCAACATCGCGCACTCTGGGAAGGGGTCACTGGTTATAAAGGCGCGCATTTCAAGCCTGATGATAGATTTTGCACAGTGCGTGAGATTATGGGCTCAGTGCGTAAAAAGCAGGTAAGAATATTAATCCCAATGCGTGTCTCTGCACTTTCGAGATTTAAAAATGCTGTTATATTTCAGCAAATGTCAAGTCGTGGGTGGTTTGCGAGAAATGACATAATTTCCGTATTAACAAACTTGTTAAATATTTGAGAGACAATACCTGAACAATACCTCACCATGGGCGGCGATTCCGGTGGGAGATGGGGAAAATGTCTCCCCAATAATATTTAGTTCCCCTAAAAGAATATTCATAGTGCACCAGTCATTATAATTATTGTATACCGGTAGCCTATTCTGTTAGCCTATTGCATATACTTTTTCTGTAAAATTCCCTCTGCCCATATAGGCCTACACCACAGGAAGCACAGCACAATTTTTTTGCGTATTTAAAAAAATATTAATACATAAGTGTTTAAAAAATTCAATAATAAATTGTGTGATTTATCGTTTGGTCAGGGGCAGTTGGGAGGTGGTAGGTCAAGGGTCCAGCTTCAAACCGGCCCCACCCAGTCGTGACAAGAAATCGCTGCCATCAGATCAAACTCATTTGATTTGTCATTTTGTTGCAGATGATGACGTCATTCCTAGTAACCTAGGACTGTTGGATCAACAGCTCGCTTTGAAATGGGTCAGAGATAACATTCAAGGTACATAAAGCATTGAGATTCTTTGTTGTTTTTACACATAGCAATGAAAGGCCAGATTATGTTTGGAACTTGGAAGATTCTCACCAAAAACAGGTTGTAAAACCGTCCTTGCTCTGTGGTTAGTAGAACAAAACTATTGAATTCACATGAGGCTACCAAAAGTCGCCAGCAATCCTCACAGTTTTTCAGTAACCACGTGTCCCAAGCCAGGATCATAATGGTAGCACCCATAGATAATGGTAGCGCCCACAGATAATGGTAGCACCCACAGATAATGGTAGCACCCACAGATAATGCATGGGCGGATCCAGAACATTTTTTAGGGGGGCTGAGAATAAAAAAACAATTACTTTTCAGTACTACAAAGGGTGCCGCCACTTCCTATGCGCAACGGTTAGTACAGTACTAAGTAGGTCACCTCCTTATGTTTATCCCGCACACTGTGAGAATGGGAGTGCGTTTTCCCCTCCCCTCCCCTCTCTCTCTCTCTCTCTCTCTCTCTCTCTCTCTTTTTTCTCTCCCTTTAAAAAAATTTTTTTTTAAAAGATTTTAGGGGGGCTACATCCCCCTTAGCCCCCCCCCCCCCGGATCCGCCAATGTAATGGTAGCACCCACAGATAATGGTAGCACCATGTAGGGGGGTCAAGCAAAAGGAAAGACTACTAAGGTTGTTAAGCTGTATTCGATTGGGTGAAAAATGCTTGAAAATTTAAATTAATTTTTGTTCGGATTTCTCATTGCAGCTTTCGGCGGAGATCCTGAGCGAGTTGCTATCTTTGGAGAGAGTGCCGGTGCAGGGAGCGTGGGTTTACACATGCTGTCACCGGGGAGTGCGGGGCTCTTCCGCGGTGCCATCATGGAGGTCAGTAACTACCTTTAGTAGCCCCTAATATCGATTAATAAAATGAACCTCATATTCGTTTATACGTGCAATTGTATGGAAGAAAAAACAATTGGCTGCACCGTAATAATGGCCTATTGAAAATGGTTCTTCCTGGACAGACTAATTTGTTAGCATTTGAATGTTCCCCTTCCTCCATTCTAAACTCAACGCTGAAGACTGCAAAACCAAAATAGAATTTGTGTTATTAATGCTTGACAATTATAAATAATCATAAACAAAACGATGTATTTGTTTGAAACTTAGAGCGGTGATGCTTCGGCTCCGTGGGCTACTGTACATGTTGACAAGACGAGAAAACGGGCCTTTACTCTTGGGAAACTAGTCGGTTGTGAGCGAGAAACGTCGGAGGAGTTACTTGAATGTCTTCAGAAGGTTGAAGATGTCAACTCATTCGTCAAAAATCAACAGGAAAAGGTCGCCAATTTTTTTTAAAGTGGTATTGAGAAATTGTTCGGTCAGTTGATGATTTCATTTTGGATTGAACACATTTCAGTGTTCAGTGATGTGATGTCCTTGTGACAGGGGCCTGGACAGCTGTCCCTGTCCCTTCAACTGTCAAGCCAACCCAAAAGTATAAAACATAATAATAATAATAAACAAATATTATAAATAATTATATCAATATAATGATGATACAATGTCATGATCCCTCTGTTGTTCCATTGAAATAAACTTTACTCTTGTGTCAGTTACACAGGAAATGCTTTCAAAGTATTTTTCTCTGGAACATTCATTTTTTTCTGTTGTGACTTGTGACATTCGAATTCCTGTAATTTTGTTTATGTTAAATAACCAGAACTCATGATTAGTCAAGTATGTTGAATAATGGAAGACCTTTTATTTTCTATGTGACTTGTGCATGATATAAATTACACTCTTTTAGTATAACTAAATCACAGCGCTTACAATGAATTAAATACACACACAAAATAACTGTACAGCCAAACATGGGGTATTAATGTTCACTCGTGAAATTCAAAATGAGCGAAATGTAGCAATATTGTAAACTCCAACACCCCAGCTTTCATGGGCGGATCCAGAACATTTTTGGGGGGGGGGGCTGAGAATCAAAAACAATTATTTTTCAGTACAACAAAAATTACAATGAAATAATCAAAGGGAGAGAAAAACAAAGCACACTGTGGGAATGGGAGTGCGTTCTCCCCTCCCCTCCCCCTCCCTCTCTCTTTTTTTCTCTCTTTAAATTTTTTTTTTTTACGATTTTAGGGGGGGCTACAGCCCCCTTATCCCCCACCCCCCCCCCCCCACCCCGGATCCGCCAATGGCTTTGGTATGAATAATAAATCAGTATTATCGAGATGATGGAAAGTGACCAGTCTGTTGTGCGTCTCAAAAGTCTGATATCATTATATATGTGCATCAGGAGCCTCTTATTTAATTTGAATTCTTGTCTCATCCCATTTTATATCAGTTAATGGTAGAGCTCAACGATTTCAGTATGATCATGTTTGCGCCGGTTGTTGGCGGTAATTTCCTACCTGGGTTACCTGATGACCTTTATCAAAAGGGTGCCATCAACGACGCCGTATCAATCATTGGGGCGAATGCCGACGAAGGAATGCTTGCAGCTATGGGTTCCTTCCCCAACAACACCGACGAGGCACCATTCATTAATAGCACTTCATATGATTCATTGTCTTCCATGTTTACATCGATGATAAGTACCGAGCCAATCGTTTCCAAGGCGGTCAAACTGATGTACAGTGACGTTACGTGTAAGGATGCACCAGATTGCAACTATCTGGAGTGCTTTTCACAAGTTTTCGGTGACCTCACGTTTGTCTGCCCCGGAGACAAGACGGCGAGGGCTTTCACCGAGGCAGGGCGTAAGGTGTACCGTTACCACATGACCCACATCCCAACCACATCTCTACTTGGTGGGCCGTGGACGAAGGCAACTCATGGCGACGAACTGTCGTTTGTCTTTGGCCTTCCCTTCGTCCCTTCCGACAAGTATGAATTCACCGAAGACGAGGCCCGTATGTCAATGCAGACTATCAAATACTGGTCCAATCTGGCCAAGACGGGGTAAGTTGTCTTCTGAAATTCTGAAATGTTTCCCTATGTACACAGAGTCACCTAGCCGCCACATACACCGAGTATTAATGTACTCTCTCAATGTAAAAGAGTGAAAACCACTCTTTCAAAGAGCTATATGGCGGACATGTCTTTTTGGAGTGGATAAAGAGTACAATTGGTAGTGTATAAAGAGTGAATTGGTAGCCTTTTAATGTATTTTTCACTCGAATCAGAGTGGTTTTCACTCCAAAAAAAGATTTGTCCGCCATCTAGATATTTAAAAGAGTGGTTTTCACTCTTTTACATTAAGAGAGTACATGTATATCCGATAACTTTTGCAAACTGTCCTGACGTTGTTGGTCATTTACTCATATCACTTACTTCAGTGACTATAAACACGGAGACTTTTGTATTACAGTACGATGTTAAATCTGAAAACAATTAAGAATAAACAGTCTTTAAAAAAGCTCAAAATGATTTTACACAAAACAGATAGGCCTAACTAAACATATTAAACACATTAAAGTAATATCCATTTGAAAATCCTCTATCTGTATCTGGCTATTGAGTTATACATGTACATTAACACAGACCCAGTAGTGGAATACATAAAATGCTGCTCAAGACTTTGTTGAGCTTTGGTCACGATCGATAGATACACATTTAGAAAGAACCAAAGGAACTCCTGAAGTATACTTCAGCATGCTGTCCAGTTAATAAACATAGGCCTATAAATGGACAAACTAATCAACCAAATGAGACGCAAACCAAGTGACTTTATAACAGTGGCATATAGTGAGGACTGTTATTATTATTATTATTATTATTATTATTATTATTACATTTCTTTACCCAGGGTATGCCCAAACAGTTTAAAACTGGTTTCCATTGGGGCCCTGCATACAAATGACTATACACATGTACAAGTACAATACATTACTAATACAATACAATCAAATAAAAGCATTATATGGGATTAGTGCATAATTGTTATAAATAGTGTAGAACTATTACAACTACATGTACAACATCGTTAACATATTTTGTGACATCTAAAAGTATATGTTACTGACTGAACGTTTTACGTAGTTCGGATTTGAATGAGGTTAGAGAAGTCATGGTTCTCAATTGTATATGCAAATTATTCCATATGATTGTACCGGTTACAGCAAAGCTTGAGGCATAACATTCTTTTTCGCAAAAGGAATCTTCAGTGCCATGTCAGTGGATTGTCTCGTTTCACGATTTTGAATAAATGGTGAAAACAGATTTGTCATATACAAAGGAGTAATTTTGTTTATACATTAATTGTAGACAAGAATAGCCTTTTTACCCAACTCTTTCCGAAAATGACATCCAATTAAGTCTAGCAAACATATCGGCTGAAGGAGTTAAGAATGCACATTTAAGGATTATCCGCGCAGCTCTTTTCAGACATTTATTAAGAATATTGTCGTGAGATGTGTACCGTCCTCCCCATACAGTACTACAATAATCTAAAGATGGCATAACTAAACTAACAAAAAGAGAGTGGAGGCTGCTTTGAGGAACATAGTCGCGGATTCTATTTAGCATACCAAGTTTAGAGGAAACGGTTTTCTTCACGTATTCAACGTGCAGGCCCCAACTTAAAGTTTCATCAATAATAACACCCAAACATTTACAAGAGTTCACCTTTACCACTGGACTATCAGCGATACTGACATTAAGGTCAGTACTGCAGATTTTTCGTTTAGTTCCAATGAGCATGGATTTGGTTTTGCTGGCGTTTATTGTAAGTTTGTTTCTGACACACCAATCGTAAATTCTAGCTAGGGCTATATTCAAGTTATTCTCTATCACATCAACACTGGTAGAACTACACGTTAATGTCGAGTCGTCAGCATACATGAACAAATTACACTCTTTAGGGATACAAAGCGGTAGGTCACTTGTATAAATAATAAATAACAGTGGACCTAAAATTGATCCCTGTGGTACGCCGGGTGATAAGCGGTAGGGCCTTAGATATGTTGCGCTCAATAGTCACAGACTGACTACGTTCACTTAGATATGACTTAAACCAGTTTATTACAGAAGTTGACATATTCACCCTTTCAAGTTTATCTAGGAGAGTTGCGTGATTAACAGAGTCAAATGCTTTACTTAGATCTATAAGAACAGTGCCTGTCATTTCCCCACGCTCCATAGCCTGAAAACATTTGTTCGTTAAATCATGTAAGGTGGTTTCAGTTGAGTGTAAGGCCTAAACCCTGACTGACAACAGGGAATCAGATTACTTTCATCAAGATATGAATATACTGCAGAGTGTATCCATCTTTCTAGTATCTTAGAGATAATCGGCAGTATTGAAATAGGCCGATAGTTAGTTGTATTACATTTGTCTCCACCCTTGTGAATAGGTGTAACCAAGGCGTGTTTCCACTCTCTAGGGTATTGCTCGCATTTTATCGAGAGGTTGAAGATGTGTGTTAAGGATTTAGTTATGTACGGAGAAGCTATTTTAATCATTTTCACACTTATTCCATCTGGACCTGTTGCTTTTCCGACCGACATTGATGATATTTGCTTATGAACATATTCTTCTGTAATATCAGGCAGTAAGAATTTTACATCAAGTGAATCTGTAACAAAAAAGTGTGGATATTGTCCACTTCAAGTTCACATGGAAGGACATTACTGGCCATACGTGTTCCGATTGTAGAAAAATGTTCGTTAAATGTATTAGCAATGTCGGTGGGATCATCAACGAATTCCCATTCTGGGAAAGAATAGACTTTGGAATAATTTTCTGTTTGTTTGGGAGAACCTCTTTAGTTTTTTCCACAGAATGGATGAGTTGCCTTTATTTTCCTCGATGGTTGATTTAAAGTATTCGTTTTTCTTGCTGCGGATTATTCCAGTAGTCATGTTCCGCAGCTTTTGTAGGCATTCCAGTCATTTTGTGAGCCTGAATGTTTAGCGATTTTATTTGCACGATCCGCTGTCGCATAATTTTTGAATTTCCCATCGAGCCAAGGCAACGATGCACCACGAATACGTTTTGATTTCATTGGTGCATGATGGTTAATAATACTCATAAACAGAGAGTGCCAGATGGACCATGCTTCATTAACATCATGACAATTATGACATGTTCCCATGGGGCATTATGAGGTCGTCTTGAAAGGCGTCATTGTCTATATCTTTAAAACATCTGAAGTTAATCGAACGACCTTCTTTTTGGGGGGCTTTCCATCTATGAAGACCGTAAACAAGATAGTGGTCACTAATCAGGACAGGTAGGACACCACTTTCACTTACAAGTTCAGCATGAGAGCTAAAAATTAGATCAATGGTTGTTTCAGTAAATTCAGTAACGCGGGTAGGATAATGTATAAGTTGCGTCATTTGAAACATATTAAAACATGAAGTTATAGGGTTTGATGAAGTACCATTATCATCTTCGGAAACATCACAATTAAAGTCACCAACTACAATAACTTCTTTACATTCACATGAGGCTCTATCTATAATACCACTCAGTTTGTCTATAAACTCAACAGAACTTGAAGGTGGCCTGTAAATAGAACTTATAAGCACCGGCTGCCTTTGCTTACATTTGAGTTCAACCCATAAACACTCGACATCATCTGTTTCCTAGGTCATCACGGCGGATGAAAGTTAAATTATTCCGGATGAACATTGCCACCCCACCTCCGTGACGATTTCTATCTCTTCTGACAAAAGAGTATTCAGGGAGGTTAAGCTCTTCGTCGGAGATTGAGGAGTCAAAAAATGTTTCGTTTAAACAGATGATATCAAATGGATTTGTAGACATCAATATCTTAAAATGGTCGAATTTATTCATAATACTTCTTACATTGAGGTGGGCGAATGAAAAACCACCCGCACTTTGGTTGTGAATGATGCCATCTATTAAGTTTACTTTGGAATCATGCTCTGTGGGTTGAGTAGTTCTCTGACCTTCTCCAGGTATTGGTTCCATTCATGGTCTGGGAGTTGATGATGGGTGTTGTGGGTCTCGGATTGAGTTAGTTTGGGTCGTGGTTAGTAGTGGAGGAGTTGACGTCGCTTCGGCTGCCGGTGAGGGTAGTACTGTTATAACATTATACCAACTTTAGCGTATACGTTATGTACTATGTAACCTTATATCAAAATTATTTGTGTCCAGTCTGGATAGAAACTCTTAAAGGACTATTGAAGGCCAGAGCTAAGATGACCTTCCTCAGTGCCACAAGTAGAATATTATTTACTATTCACAAATTCCCGAGACAATTTAGACAATGTGACAATCGTACAATCTGACACTTGTAATCACGTGGGGTGTATTAACGGATGGTAAAGACATGGCTTATCAAAATGAGAGCAGCCCGTATGTACCAGATGTTTGCCAGCTGTTTTCAGTGACGCGCGACGCAGATTTCAACCAATCAGAGTGACGAAGATTGCTTGGCATCACGCGCCTGTCTCATGTACATGTACTTTGAAAGTGTTGTCCCCAAATCGTGAATTTACCCATTTCTTTTGGCTTTATTTAACAAAAATTACATTTTACATTTTGAAAACGAAATCGATACAGGTATTTATGAATTGGAATAAGGTGTGACGTTAAACTTTTATTCCCTTATTAAACTGTACTGTGAACGGAACCATAACAGGTTGGTCTTGACCTTAAAGGAAAGCTTGCCTTAAACACCCTAGCCTTTGGTTGATAATGCAAATGCGTGTGAATCCTCATTGTCAGTTTTTTCCTTTTAGTTGATCTACTTTTTTTCAGATGTGAAATTAGTCAAAAGTCATTAGAATGATCCCATATCTACCTTTCCTGCAAACCTGTAACAATTCGTCTTTCATTTTCTAGCAATCCCAACCTCTCTTCCTTGGATGCTGAGCTGACAGACGAGGAGAAAAGACAGAGTGGCCATTATTTACCCTTGAGGAACTCGCCTATAAAGACCTAACACCAGACATGCTCAATGGGCGCAACCTCAAGGCCAAAGAGTGTCTCCTGTGGAACGACTTCATTCCAGAACTTATCGAAATTGCTGGTAGGTTGCATTTGACCGAAAATATTTATATTGTAATTCGGTATTTTGTAGAACCAGTTGATGAGTTTACAAGAAAATATACAACATATTTAAACGGCATATTAAAAATGATATCATCGTACATCATGAAATGAGAGCTTCGCTACACAGCATCATGACGACTTACACATTTTGTTATTTATTTTCAGAGGATGCCAAGAAGTGGCAGGTGTTCGCTTCAAACAAATGGACTCAAGATGGCGGCTCGAGCAGCGAGACGTGCACAGAAGAGACGTGCCCCAAGGAATAGAACAATCGTCGTTAGATGCTACTGTATTTAAAAAAATCAATGTCAATTAAGTAAAATTAACTATGTGAACACCGATGACAGATACCTTAAGACAAACTTGTAGTAGAACGAATACGAATACACAGTAGAAACCAATGAGAAGATGAAAACCTAAACGTGTGCATATACAAATGTGACGTAACATGTATCGTGTTCTTAGAACACAATTTGTGTGAGGTCACATTCTGTTCACGTAGAAGTGTACGTTGCATGTTCTATAAATGGGTCACCATTGGAAGATGAAACGTAAACATTGCCTGTACGAATGTGACGTCACACATATTGTGTTCTACTATAAACAGTTACGTCACATTCATACATGCACACCTTTTTTTCCATCTTCTAAATCCTCGAATACGAGTAGTACCGGTACAAGTTCCAGTGCGAGTTCGAGTTCTCCAAATTGTTGTTTTTGTTTTTTGTGTCTAATTTGTTTTGTCTGTCAAAAGGGAATGAGTACAAAAGCCTTTTTATGGCTTCCCTTCATTCCCTAATGTTAACATTATTTTCTAATAGTTTTTTATTGCATGTATTCACTGTACAAAAAGGCTATTATTGATTTATTATTAAGTTACTCATAATTCCAATCATTTTCTTTGTATATATTGTATGATACATTGCTGTTATATATTGTTTTGTTGTTTATTAACATTGAAATAAATGTCATTGGTATATGAAGTACAGGTACGAGTTTGACAACCCTGTGTTTATGCTTGTTTTAACACTTTTTAAAATTGCTATCACAATAAACAAATATTGCATATTGCATTTATACCAATAATGAATGCCTTCTCTTTCACAATAAGTCGACTTTGATCTTGTACGTACATTACCCAATACAATGTATACCTCCGGCTTAACGTCCTTTCTTAAGGACACACACTTCTGATAATATTAGGGTCCTACCATGCCCTAAACTATAACCACGCTATAATCTGTTCTGACAAACCTCCATTGAGTCATATTGAATATCTTATTATTTTTAATTATTATTTTTAATTCCCATACTTGAATTCCCCCATTTTATATGTATATGTCTGGAGACGCCAGGCGGACGATCCCTTGGTTGTTAGGGCCGTGTGTCCGTAGCGAGGTTGGGGCGTGTGCTCCTCAGTTGTCGGGGAAAGTCATCAGAGGGACGAGTACAAGTCTTAATTATCATCGTCTTTATTGCAGCATAATATTGTAAAATCATCTGTTGATTCTAGCTTAACGTGATTTAACATCCCCAAATATCTCTGTCCACTGCACCAGTACACTGCTTTTGAAATATCAATTTAAGACTTTTAGGGAGCGAACTTGGTGTAAGTTGTCCAAACTTTAGTAAGTCCAAATAATAAATTTACAGTCCGCTCATATATAAATGTGCGTGTACCGTATATTATGTACATTCATATGCATGTGCATAGTATACGTAAAGACAACAGGTACAAATATTAAAGGGTTGTGCACTCGGTGGAGTGTATGAAGGTGACTAATGTGTACATAACCATTTCCTCGCATATTATATTCGAATTTACTAAAACAAAATTGGCGAGGTTAAGCCAAACCATTATTTGAGGTTTCACTTACAACAAAACATTACAGAACGTATAGTAATGCCCTCCTTCCTTTAAGCCGGTTATGTTTCATTGTACTGGAGGAACCATTGTTAAGTTGCGCATTAGGCCTATATATAAGATACCGGTTTATGCACAAAACATGATGTACAATCATTACTAGACCAACGTTATGTAAAAGTAAATAATGCTCTTTTGATATGAATGGGTCATACATGCTGCAGGATGTTATCTGTCGGCCAGAGTTCAGTTGTGGAATTTACAAAGCAAAACGACAAACACTAACAGCAAAAAGAAACGTAACCCTTAAAAATATTTATTATTTTCATTTTATAGTTAATATAATTTGTTTAATGAAGAATATTATGAGTATGGACTGTAACACGAACACAATGTGGCAAATTTGGTTGACCTCAAAATTCGTCATGCATAACGTCTGAGGACACATAAGCTAAACACGTTCTCAGACTTATCAAAATTTAGGGGGTGACGTTTCTTTTACTGTTATGTATATCCTGCTAACAAAACGTAGGCTCTAATCGAGTGAACCATACACTTCAACGTGGAGTTCTGTTCTTTCAAAATGGAGCTGAAATTGATGTGTGTTTTATTTATGGTTGTTCGTCTTGCACGGGCATCCAGTGAAGACCTCCAGTTGTTACGACAAGTCAAGGTCGTATCACTGGCACCAGGCTCCAATTTCGTCCCGTAGACCCTGAGCTTTACCGAAGTGTGGAAGCCTACCTTGGTATACCGTACGCCGAGCCGCCCGTCGGTCCACTGCGCCTCAAACCTCCCGTAGCAAAGTCATGGAGTGGAGAGCTGAAAGCTATGGAGCTCGGCAATCGCTGCCCACAGCCAAAAATGACTTTAGGAAAACTTTCAATCACAGGAAACTTCGCTGAAGATTGTCTGTTTCTTGACGTATTCGTTCCTCAGCCAGTAGTGAGTATACATTTTTAGATTTCTAGCTTCTGTTACAGTTAGATCATGATAGAACTAATTGCGTGCAGGGCTGTTTTAGCATTGTACAGTGTATTCATGTAGTGTTTTCCATGGGGCTATGTTTAAATTTTAGAGACGAGCAAATTTTACAGGACACCTTCAAAATTCCACAAGATTTGAAAAGCTTTGATTTGCCGAAATCAGAGGCCGGTATTATATATTTGAGTGGTTTAAGGAAGGTATAACCAGATTATTATCCGGCAGCTAACTTGCTATAGTTGGATCACCCCAATCATCCTAAAAAATATGTCTAGTTGAAGTGCTCTCATTTCAGAGAATAAACGAACCAAAAATAAAATTTATGAAAGTTTCCAGATTGTAAAAACTATTGATGCATTTTCATACTTTTCATTTAGACACTCGGCATTGAGCTGAAGCTTTCACTTGATGACCTTTTAATGCCTACACCTTGATTCAAAGAAAGTATTAAAGCATACTCATTGTAGTATAGTTGTGCCAACATGAACAATATTTCCATACCTTCCCTTTAAGCTAGTAGACAATGGCGTATTATCTATAATTCGGGGAGCCGGTGGGGGCACGTTTCCATCATAATTATTGAAAAGCTGTCACGGTGCTTGCCATCAAGTACACCCGTTATGACGAATAGCAATGCAATATAATTCTCACTTTTACCAGATCCACCAAGTGTCCGATCCCACTGCCAAATCCCTTATATTTTTCAGTTAAAAATTAATAGCTTCTTGACTCCATATAGCCTCCGCGAGCAGCCGTTTTAGTGTTCATACACGGTGGTCGATTCATGATAGGTACCGGAACCGCAGAGGGCTTGTTTCCAACTCCTATTACGTCTGTTGGTGACGTCATCATTGTGACTCTAAATTATCGACTTGGAGCTCTAGGATTTCTTTCAACTCGTAAGTATCGCAATGTCTTGATCTAGAAGCCTTTTCACACCCTTTGTAAAATATAACTTTTGAAATCAAACTTGACAATCTAAGATCATTCTGGATCGTCAACTTTCTAACCAGTGGCACAAACGAAGGAGAATATGCATTTTGTGATCATTATTGTAGTACACGGTTAATGTGACTGATCAATTGGGGATTTTGAATGAAAGCATTCGATTGGCCAATTAAAGAGGCAGTATCGTCACGAAAGAAAGACTTTCAACAGGGCATGGAATCGGTGTCCTGGTATATGACGAACACAGTGACTGACAATTTCTGGCTCGTTTATGCAACAGCAACGCTAATAATGACGTTATCATGTGGAGTATCATTTTCAGTCCCTGAGTTAATCTAAACTATAGCACTCCGATTCCATGCCCTGTGAATCAGTTATCTTAGATAAAGAACCTCTTGTACATTATTGAGTTCTTTTGGTACCATGTAATGACCTCTTTTGGAAGAAATGATGGTCATTAGTAATGATATAGTGATGCAGTAGCAATTGTCATTAATTATGTTGAACGAGGGCCCTCTGATGTTATGGTGGTAGGGAACAGTTTGAACAATACATTGACGTTTAAAATGGTCTGAAGTGAGGTTATTATCTTACTTAAGTTAGGAATTGTTTGTTTAAATGAGGAAAATAAAGTTTGCCTTTTTATTGCAGATGATGACGTCCTTCCTGGTAACATGGGAATGTTGGATCAACAGCTCGCTTTGAAATGGGTCAGAGACAACATTCAAGGTAACGTGCTTTAATATTTCGTTCATTTGCTTTCAAACTCACCGAAGAAAAAAGTAACCTCAAGCCACTACCAGTGTCAACGAACAGAAGATTTTGAAAAATGTTGCCGTTGACCCTCTGACTTTTTCCATTAATCTGAATAAATAATGTTGATTTACCTTTCAAGAGTATTACGGAAATCTGTCAATTGACCCTTTGCCGATATTTTGGGATTTCTAATGTAAATGATTCAGAAAATGTTGTCGCCGAGCCGTTATAATACACGTAGCGCGAGAGAGAATGTTATTGACGCACATTAACTATTTGAACAGTGCATACGTGCTTATAGACTAATTCGGCGACCACTATTCGGTCAGTACGCAACTTCTGAAAGGTGCCTCCGTTTAATTGCAAATATGCACGGTACGCGGGCACAATATTGATATTTGCATATATTATACAAATATAACATGGTTTGAGGGTGGACAGTCGATATTACTATACCTCATACATATTCATGATCGAGAGCCGAATTCTCACTGGTCCATTCACCATCACGTGCTAGATGCTATTTTGGCTGTTTACCAAGCACCCAATAGTATTCACGCACAGGGTAAATACGCGTAGCGTAGTAGTGTAGTAGACTGTCGCATATGCGACAGTATACTACGCATGCGCTTTACGAAGCAATCGGGGTAACAGTCACACGGGTGCAGTATGCACGCGCGAACATCGCCCTTGCTACATACACATGAAAGATGGCGGCACACGTAAATGTCAATTCGCGTTTTCCCGAGCTCCTTATTGTTGTAATGGCAACTGAATATGTATGAGGTATAGAATATACAAATATAACATGGTTTGAGAGATAGTCGATATTAGCTCCCCGAGGTATTGGAAGTTGAGAAACTAGTTCCCGAGGCGAAGCCGAGGGAACTAGTTTCTCAACTTCCAATACCGAGGGGAGCTAATATCGACTGTCCACCCGAAATAAACCATGTTATATTTGTTTTACTATACCTCATACATATTCACAATATTCTCTAGTTCGGCATCATTGAGCTCGGTAAAACGCGAATTGACATTTACGTGTGCCGCCATCTTTTCATGTGTATGTAGCTAGGGCGATGTTCGTGCGTGCGTACTACACCCGTGCGACTGTTCCCCGCTGGCATGTTCCCGGATGCAGGGAACAGATCGCCGGGACTGTTTCCCGCCGGGACTGTTCCCTCGATGCGACAGTTCACTACGCACCACTGCGCATGCGTATTTACCCTGTGCGTGAATACTCGCGGGCGCTTGGGAAATAGCCAAAATAGCATTTGGCACGTGATGGTGAATGGACCAGTGAGAATTCGGCCCCGATCATGAATATGTATGAGATAGTAAAACAAATATAACATGGTTTATTTCGGGTGGACAGTCGATATTAGCTCCCCGATGATCGAGGGGTATTGGAAGTTGACAAACTAGTTCCCTCGGCGTTGCCTCGGCTTCGCCTCGGGAACTAGTTTGTCAACTTCCAATACCTTGGGGAGCTAATATCGACTGTCCACCCTCAAACCATGTTATATTTGTATATTAGCGACTGTTCCTCGATTGCTTCGTAAAGCGCATGCGTAGTAGACTGTCGCATATTACTATACCAAGGCGAAGCCGAGGGAACTAGTTTGTCAACTTCCAATACCGAGGGGAGCTAATATCGACTGTCCACCCGATACATATTCAGTTGCCATTACAATAATAAGGAGCTCGGGAAAACGCGAATTGACATTTACGTGTGCCGCCATCTTTTCATGTGTATGTATGCGATGTTCGCGCGTGCGTACTACACCCGTGCGACTGTTCCCCGCCGGGACTGTTCCCCGAAGCGACAGTCTACTACGCATGCGTATTTACCCTGTGCGTGAATACTCGCGGGCGCAATAGTAAACAGCCAAAATAGCATCTGGCACGTGATGGTGAATGGACCAGTGAGAATTCGGCTCTCGATCATGAATATGTATGAGGTATAGTAAAATGAGCTGTGAGTGTCAATTTTAAAAATTGTGTCACCCTCTAGTGGTGAATTTGCACCAAGTGTCTTGATGATAGCCACTTTTGCGTCGTGTGAGCGTTGTGCGTACACTTTATGTGCGTGTGTTATGGTACTACACGCGCGTGTACTTCTACCAGCCAGTGATCACTGGAGATATTCCGCGCGTACGCTCATCAACTACAAAATACGCCAAACGCGACGCACTATTGCTACCCTTTGGCCCACAGTGGTCTATAGTGGACGCGGTGCGTTTTAAGCCCGTATTTATCTTTCTCTGCAAGCTTGACGTCATAAACGTGTCTTAACATTTAACAAAAATAAGTAAATATAGGGTTTTTAAGGAAAGAAAAAAGGTTTATTCCGTTGAACTGCAGTGAATTTGTTTTTATATTACGATAGCGTGATACAAGACACTATATATTTAACCTTTTTAAGTACCCAACCTATAGGAAACAGTCAGTGGCGCGGATAGCACGAAGGGATTGGCAAAAACATGTTGAATTTATACAACATTTTAAGAAGAGTTTTCTCCCAAATATATCGTCAAAGCGATTATTTTATTTTTAATTTAGTGATAACAACATTTCAAGATAATGTTCCATCAGTTCCGGTCCTATGGTGAAAACATTTGATACCAAACAGATAGTTTTCGTGGCAGCACTTTCAAACAATCGCATTCTCTCGAGAAATCTCAAATGGTTCGAGAGCGCGTTTTCAGGCCCATTTTTGCAAATAAACGTTGCGCGTCAGCTTCATTAACTCGGACGTTGGGCACTGACTGTTTTCCGCCATTACTGCAGCAGTGGTACCACATTGTACGCGCGCGTCACAGATTGGTCGAAGAAGCACTGGACGCGTAGAAAACGAACACTTGACGCAGAATGTTGGTACCCCCGCAGTTATGGCGGTGATCCTAAATCATGTATTGATCCTAAATCATTATTAATTTATTTATGTTATTATTATTTTAAAAAAAATTGCTGTCAGCTTTCGGCGGAGATCCCAACCGAGTTGCTATCTTTGGAGAGAGTGCTGGATCCGTGAGTGTGAATTTACATATGCTGTCACCAGGGAGTGGGGCTCTTTCCGCGGTGCCATCATGGAGGTATGTTACTGTTAGGTTAATTATACTCGCGCCTATTGACAATACACCAAATGAGCCTCGGTTCGATAATGTACATTTGTATGGTAGAATTTGTTATTGTTTTAAGCTGCACCCAAAAAACAATGAAAGTAAAACGGCAAAACACACTTTGTTTTAGCCTTGTCCTCTCATTTCCCCTTAAAACCAACACAGAAGATTGCAAAATCATTGTAGAATTTGATATTTGAACATGGTTTAATTTATTATTGCATACTTAATAAGCAAACAATGATTTTTTTTCTTCTTGAAACTTAGAGTGGTGATGCATTAGCGCCGTAGGCTACTGTACCCATCGACAAGGTAAGAGAACGTGCCTCGCTTTTGGGAAACTAGTCGGCTGTGAGCGAGACACAACGGAAGAGTTACTCGAATGTCTTCATAAGGTTGAAGACGTGGACACATTCATCGAAAATCAACAAGAAAAGGTTTGTGGATCTCCACCTGTTTTTATTAATTAAGTGGTAAAATTTATGACTTTTTCGGTCAGTTGATTATTTCATTTTGGATTGACACATTTCAGTGTTTAGTGGTGTTCTTGTGACAGGGGCCTGGACAGCTTGTCTGTCCCTTCAAATGTCAAGCCAACCAATGCTGATTAAACAAAATGTTTAACTAACAAAAGTAAGTGTAAGTGTAGCAATCATTATAATGATTTTTATGACACACGTTTCGATCCCTCCGGTGCTGCATTGAGATAACTAACTTCTTGTTACACTGATGTCAGTTACACAGGAAATCATTTCGAAGTAGCTCTTCATTCATTGTTTTATATTGTGACAATTGAATCCTCTATTCAAATAAAACAGAAAATAGCCAGAGCTGATCATTTGGCAAGTAGGTTGAGTAATGCACGCCCATGATATCAATATTATCGAGACGATGGAAATGGACTTGTCTCTGTGATGCCATCTAGGCATCGTCTCAAAAGTCTGACATTATTATGTGTATATCAGGAGCCTCTTGTTTAATTTGAATTCTTGTGTCATTCCATTTTTAACAGTTAATCGCAGAGCTCGACGAATACACTTTTATCACATTTGACCGGTGGTTGACGGTACTTTCCTACCTGGATTACCTGCTGACCTTTTATCAAAGGGTGCCATCAACGACGCCGTATTAATCATTGGGGCGAATGCCGACGAGGGAATGCTTGTAGCTATGGGTTCCTTCCCAACAACACCGACGAGGCACCATTCATTAATAGCACTTCATATGATTCATTGTCTTCCATGTGTATATCGATGATAAGTACCGAGCCAATAGTTTCCAAGGCGGTCAAACTGATGTACAGAGATGCTACGTGTATAAAAGATGCACCAGACTGCAATTATCTGGAATGCTTTTCACAAGTTTGCGGTGACCTCATGTTCGTCTGCTCTATAGAGAAGACAGCGAGAGCGTTTACTGAAGCAGGGCGTAAGGTGTACCGTTACCACATGACCCACTTCCCAACAACTTCTATTTTCGGTCTAACATGGACGAAGTCCAATCATGCTGAGGACTTGTTGTTTGTCTTTGGACTTCCCCTCGTACCTCCCAACGAGTACGAATTCACC
Organism: Zoroaster sp. YZ-2022; assembly: GCA_029582265.1. NCBI lineage: Eukaryota > Metazoa > Echinodermata > Asteroidea > Forcipulatida > Zoroasteridae > Zoroaster > Zoroaster sp. YZ-2022. The sequence continues at coordinate 38,882,448 of CM055825.1, forward strand.
CAAGACGAGGCCCGTATGTCACTGCAGACGATTAAATACTGGTCCAATTTGGCGAAGACTGGGTAAGAAATTTCGAAAACATTCGAAACTTTCTCTTTGTACATGTATGTATCAGTAACTGAAACAGATCGTTATCACGCTGTGGCCATCTTCGTCAGATTCCCTGTACGCAAGTATAATCATATCACTGATAATCAGTTAGAAAAAAGGGCTCAAATGATTTCACACAAACCATTATTATCATAAACACAGAGTAAATTAATAGTCAGGTGAAAATCCTTTATCTGCCCATTAAGTTATATATAGTTCATAAGTTTAGAAGTCTATTACCTAAACATGAAATGTGCCAGCCTGCTATAATCCATACCACGGCATTGTACTCCTTAATATGCTCGCACACACAACGAGCTTGGTTACGGGTTTTGCTCCCCCTGCCCGGCCTGCCGTGTGGAATCGTCGGACAGGCGTTTCCATGCGAAACTAATTCCTGGAGAACTAGATGTAATCTTAAACCATCAGCTGTAGGGAGAACGTACAAACGCTAAGGTGTGCGTGCGAGATACAGTTTTCTCACACACCGGGTAAGTCTCCAAGACTGCACTGCTTCTTTTTGAGACCTTGCGCGTCAGTTTGTGGAACAAAATGTCACGAATGGGCCAAATCCATTGTTCTTGGAGTAGTATGCCGAGTGGCACACTTCATATAGGCAATATACTTCTGATAAGTTACAATAACGTATGAAAATGCTACTCACGACTTTGAGTCAGATCCAAAACTCCCTATAATGTTTCTACACAGAGAATGCCACCTCCCGAAACATAATTTACCCCCAAAGTGCTCATATCATTCCCACAAACCTCATATAAACCCTACATGTTTTATTTCACCTATATTTAAATGCTATCAAAAACACGATTATGATCGGGTAACCTGTATTCTATGTAACCTCATATCAAAATTATTCGTGTCCAGTCTGGATAGAAATTCTTAGAGGACTATTGAAGTCCAGAACTAAGCTGACCTTCCTCAGTGCCACAAGTAGAATATTATTTACTTTTATAAATTCCCAAGACAGTGTAGACAATCGTTATCACGTGTGGGTGTATTAACAGATGGTAAAGAAATGGCTTATCAATATCAGAGCAGCGCGTGTGTTGGCAGCTGTTCGCGTATGTGCCAGCAGTTCGCCAGCTGTTTTTGCGATGCCCGACGCGGATTTGAACCAATCTGAGTGATTGTTTAGCATTACGCGCCTCACTCATGTACATGCACTTTGAAAGTGTTTCGTGTGTCCCCAAATTGTGCATTTCTATTCTTTTCGGCTTTATTTAACAAAAATTACAATTTTTTACATTTTGAAAACGAAATGGATACGGGCAATTATGAGTTGGAATACAAGTTTGACCCTTGGTCTTTACCGCAGGTTAATGCGACAAACTTTTATTCCCTTATTAAACTGTACTGAAAACGGAACCATAATAGGTTGGCCTTGACCTTAAAGGAAAGCTTGCGTTACATACCCTAGCCTTTTGTTGATAATGCAAATGCATGTGAATCCTCATGGTCAGTTTTTCTTTTTAGTTGAATCTACCTTTTAGTTTCGAATTTGAAATCAGTCCATTGTTATTGAACATATCTCGTCGCCTTGCATTCCTGGAAATATTGGCTGTTCCAGGGAGTGCAAGAGGGTGAACATGTTCCCATTTTCAGCAGTGCGCTCCTCTTTTGCCGTGTGCTCACCTCTCCTCCCACCCAGCTTCCGAGACGCTGGAACTGCCTTTTGCCTGGAATTATCGCATATCGACTTTGCCTGCAAACCTTTAATACTTCGTCCTTCATTTTCCAGAAATCCCAACCTCTTCCTTGGATGCTGAGCTGACAGACGAGGAGAAAAGACAGAGTGGCTGTTGTTTACCCTTGAGGAACTCGCCTACAAAGACCTAACACCGAACATGCTCAATGGGCGTGACCTCAAGGCCAAAGAGTGTCTCATGTGGAACGAGTTCATTCCAGAACTTATCGAAATTGCTGGTAGGTTGCATTTGACCGAAAATATTATATTGTAATTCAGTATCTCGTGAACCAGTTGATGAATTTACAAGATAATATACAAAATATTTAAACGGATATTAAAAATGATATCATCCTACATTGTGTAATGAGAGAGCTTCGCTACAGCATCATGACGACTTGGCCTCATACATTATTGTCGTTTATTTTTCAGAGGATGCCAAGAAGTGGCATGAGTTCGCTTCAAACAAATGGACCCAAGATGGCGGCTCGAGCAGCGAGACGTGCACAGAAGAGAAGTGCCCCAAGGAATAGAACAATCGTCGATAGTAGTGTTTTCCGTTAGATGCTAATGTATACTACTCAAAACATTTTTTACATCAAATAGGTTTGAAATGTTCCATGAACCGGGATTTTCATTTGCAACATCTCTCTTTCAGTAGTCATGTCATGAAATGTGTAATCACTACATGCATCCTTTATCATCTGTTTCATTGTGCAGTTGTTTCTCATCAATTCTGTGAAACATTGTGTTTATCTGAAATAAATGATCTTGCTTTAACTGAGATTATTCCGGTGTTCCCTAAATTGTTTTGAGTAGTATATTTAAAAAAGTCAATTAACTATGTTAAGTCAATTAACTATGTGAACACCGATGACAGATACCTTAAGACAGACTTGAAGTAGAATATTTTTCATGAGTGCGAGTACGAATGCACAGTAGAAACCAATGAGAAGATAAAACCTAAACCTAAACATGCATGTACACGTGCCATAACATGTATTGTGTTCTTAGTAGAACGCAATTTGTGTAAGCTCACATTTGATCTATCAATGGGCCACCTAATGTTAACATTATTTTCTAATCAATTTATATTCTAATCAATGTATTCATTGTACAAAAGGCTATTATTAATAACTTATTCATAATTCAAATAATTTCTTCTGTACTGTATGATAAATATTATATATTATTTTGTTGTTTATTAACATTGAAATAAATGGCATTGATATATAAAGTACGAGTATGACAACGCAGTGGTTATGCTTGTTTTAAACTTTTTAAATTGCTATCACAATAAACATTGCACACTGCATTTATTATTAATATTGCATATGCATTTATACTAATAATGAATGTCTTCTCTGTGGATTACATTAAGCATTAAAGAGGGTATTGTGACGGTTCACCAAGTATACGGTTTAAATAATATTCCATTTACACCAAAAGTGTGAACGCATTTGCTTGTGATTGTGTAATCAGTCTAGACTGTTACTAGATTGTCAACAACCAGAGCTTTGTCACTGACCAGTATGGTGCAAGGCAGTCACAGACCAGTGTTGCAATAAGCAATTCAATGTGACTCGTTGTCTATACAATGGTTGTAAGACCAGAATCATGGGAGAATCAAGAAGTATAACCAAGTAGTAATCAACTCATAATTGAGAATCATCGAATCCTTGTGTTTAAGACGACTTAAGAAGTTAACTTTATTAATAAAGTCGAAGACCACTGTCTCGGAACTACTGCCTCTGGAGCACATTTCGTTTGTGGGTTAAGGCATGGAGGAAGGAAGAGAATCGTCCTTCTTCCATGGCTAAGGTACCCAGGCTCTGAGATAAATAAATAGGGCCTATATCACATGCAATTAAGGAAGACTGCCCCGACTGCCCTGCTGAATTCCTTTGGACACTCCATCACATATTCCCTTGGATCCTTAATTCCATATTCCATTGTCTCCAATTCCCCTTGGTTCTCACATTCCCTTGGACCCAATTCCATATTCCCTTGAGTTCGATTCCCTTGTTCATGCCAAACCCTGTTCGATGATGATCCACTGATCCAACGATACTGGTCTGCTGTTTTCATCCAACGAGCTCGGTGTGGCCCACCACTGCAGGTATTCCTCATCATCGAGGCCTAACGCTAGGCCTACTCATCGGTTACCAGTACCAGACAGGCTACTAACACGACGTCACATTCAAGAAGCATTTATGGTAATGTTGGCAAAACTGCTTCTAATAGAATCCTCACCTTTTTAAATGTAGATATCATTTAACCTGTTAAAGTTTCAGCTAATTATCTTTTGTCGTTACCGTGAAAATATTGAAAATGTATTCAGAATTAATTAGGTGTTTGGGTTGGTGCCCAAACACCTCTTGATATTGTTCGGGTTTTTTAGGTGTTTGGGTTGGTGCCCAAACACCTCTTGATATTGTTCGGGGTTTTTTTTTTAGGTGTTCGAGCTACGGCGCGAACACCTATTGATATTGTTCGGGTTTTTTTTTTTCTTCTTCTTTTTCTTCTTCCGAATAAGAACTATCCAGAGACAAAAACATAGTTGCAGAGTTCACAGAACCTTAAAACTTGACACATAGTTAGACTTTAACATGTAGTTTTATGTCAAATTGTGACGTCATAGTGAGATCATCAGATATCGAATTGCACTAAATCAAAGTTTAATATTTTCAAAAAATCATATCTCATGAACCACAAACGATATTTTCACAGTCTTTGCATCATGTTATAGATCTTTAATTATGTGATTTTTCGTACACAGACGTGACCCCAATCCGACCTCTCCTTCCGGTCGAAACCGGAAGTTGAAAATTTCTAAAGATTTAAAAAATCATATCTCATGAACCACAGAAAATATTTTCACAATCTTTGCATCATCTTAAAGACCTTGAACTATGTCACATTTCTTACACAGACATGACCCCAATTTGACCTTCCGGTCGAAAACAGAAGTTTAAACGAACAACTATTCAGAAGCACAGCCATACTGACGTTCTCTTACACACAGACATATCGGTCTATAGTGTGTGCATTATCTAATTAGAATAGAATAGTTTGAGTTTACGAAGACCGCGCAGGTCATGACCTGCCATGCATGCACGCGCACAGTACCATGCAGCAGCAAAAACAATGGCTTCCCTGAGTGTCAGGCCCGTCTGCAGAAAATGCGTCGCAGAAAATGTACTAATTTAGCATAAGCATGGAATCCAAATTGTTATCATTTTTGGAGATGAGTTGGACAAAGATTCTTTCATGTGCAAGTGGATGGAAGAAATATACGGTATTTTCTTCCTCCATGGTTGGAGCTAACGTACATGTACATAACATACGTCGCAGCTAACGTTACAGGTAATGTAGGAATTAATTTTAAAAGAATTTGAAAAATATCTGGACCTAATCATACTACATATATTTTGTAAAATAGTTGGACTTACATGTAGGCCTATATGAAAAATATCCTTGACAATTTAACTTATGTCTTCAGACTTTTAATATCTCATTGTGATCTGTCCCTCAGTATCGTGTAGTGACAATTAAAAAAAAAAGATAATTCCTGGTGATTATTTTCAATAGTTACCATGTTAATACCTTGACCAACAAAATAAACTATAACCCTAACCACCCCATGCATCAAAATCCTGAAAGGGGCACTTTCTGGGGAAAAAAATCAGCACTGTTGAAAAATGGGATCTTTATAATGGAGTTTTATCAGATACTTAAAAGTAATACTACATGTATTGTAGTTGCACAAACATAACGTTGTACATGAGCCAAGAATATTCAACCTTTGGCGGTGTAAATAAGCATGGAAATGAACTTCAAGCTGAACTAAAGTTTTGGGTTATTTTTTCATAGTGTATACAATGAAGATGGATGCTGACCCAATTATTTATTATTTTACATGTATGGATGAATAGCCGACATTCCTAAAATTAATTACCATTCGATTTACAGATTTATGGGTACCACTCTGAGTGGTACAAATGCTTCCATGCCATTTGCAGGGCTGAGAGGAAGAAATAAGATTAAGAAGAAACAGAAACATCAAGGTAGGCAAATATTGAAAAATACGGGTAGAATGTCGCATCCGACCGCCACTTTTTCTCATTCAGTATAACCATTAAAGTAATCTTACCTACCTCGTAAGGTGGAGAACATATGGATGATGATGGACATATACTTCACATTATTCCAGGATATTTATTTCATGAAAATCAACCATTTGCTATACGATGAATTCCTCAGTCATGTCAGTCTGATGTCGTAAACTCCACAATTAGTGACCAGCACAGTCATTTGTACATGCGCAGTGGCAACTATAATAGGATCCTTCTATTTTCTGAAGGGGAGGATTTTTTAGAAGGGAAATAAAAGTGGATTTTAAAGATAGTTTTCGCTTTCTGTACCACCAAAAATCGATAGAATAATTTGTAACTGGTTAGTGGTTGCAAAAAAATTCCAAAAACCCTTTAAAAGTGGTGGTCGGATACGACATTCTTTCCAAAAATTCAATTAAGTTTCAAGTATGCAGTAAGTTTATGCGATAACGATTTTTTATCCACGATATATCGGCAAACATATATTGCAATTTTCAATAATATCGCAATTCTTTTTGCATTCATGCATGATTGCTTTTAGAGCCAATAACCACAGGTATGTACCCCTCTACAAGTGTCACAATAAATTGCAAATTTATTTGCAGAGCGTGTATGTACTTCTGAAGTAGTTTGCTTTTGTTTCTCATTTCTAAAAGCTCAAAAGACTAATGATTTTATTTCCATGGAATATCTGACTTGACTCACAATGTCGATTTATATTTTATCATGATATATTTGTATTCGTAATTCGCCAATATGCCGATAACTTAAATAGGTTCTCAATATTGTAATCGAATAAATCAATATTCGATATCGTGTTTATCGCCCAAGCTTAGTCTGCAGTAAAATTGTTTCTAGTTATATGTTGCTTTTTCGTTTCTTTCTATCTGTTTACCTTGTCTTGTGTGTTTACTTTTGTTAATTTTCACTCTCTTTTTGTCTACAATGCCCATTCCCCTTACTCACTTATTCCTCTATTTCTATTAAATATTTATCATTCTTTCTTCATACATATTCAGGTCAATATGAGGTCGAGCGTTAAGAATGCAGCACTGAACCCCAGAGAAGAAAACCGTGGTCTTCATCAGAGTTACTCCCTGACAAACCGAGAAAATTGAGAAAAAACTGATAAGTATTCACAGTGCCAAACCTTGATTGCATGCCAACTGTTTGAAGCAGCCCAACGGAAAGATGAGAGGTTACTTTTGCAAATCGAAGATAAAGATCTTGTGGGTTTGGAAGTTTGCTATCATTGTCTTTTGCTATAATGAGTATGTACCCAATTCTTGACAAGGCCAGATCCATCAGATGAAATACCTATTTGGTACAATGATGCATAAATAAAATTCTGTGAAGAAGTCATCCAGAAGAGAATAATAAAAACAATGAAATTCTTTTCACAAAGTCATTACATCGTAAGTTCATCAAGTATGTACAAGAAGTGGAGGGAGTTGACTGGAGTTGACCCACAATCTGAAAACACGTCTGAAAAGTACATTTCCTACGCTGGTAATTCATAGATCATTTACTAAGAATACAATTGACTTGGTGTACAGCCAATCTCTCACTGCAAAAGAACTGGACAGCAGTGAAGGTGCTGGAAAAGCAGAGAGATTTTTACATGAAAGTGCATATCTTCACACACTCTTCAATGCATCAGCTGTACTATATAATACACTTTTAATGAAGAAATCACATGGCATTACAGCTGCCCTGGCCATCAACTTCAGATGACTTATCCTTGCAGACTGCTTAACAAATGAGCCAGTAATTTTCAATTGCCTGCTTTGTTCATCTTACACTAGGACACTCATTCCACGACCCATTGAAAGTCTACTCTGATTGAGATGATATTGCCCCTTTAACCATTATCTTTAATTGAAAAATTCTGTTGACTTTTTTTTCATGCACCAGTAACAGTTTTTTTTAAAGTGTGCTTAAGGTTCAACAATACTAGCCAAAACCAATTAATGCCAGGGACTACAGGTTCACTTGTTGGAATATTTAGTACTTCAGACAAAATTAATTTTTTTCATTGCAAATTAGACCTAGAAGTTTGGATAACCTTTATCCTGTATGAAATGGATTATTATTGATGGGTGCAAAAATGGATGGAAAAGGAGTATCATGACCATGACAAAATAAAGCAGAAGTGTCATACAAAAGATAAATTTGTTTTGCATTTCCTTTATTTAAATAACTTATTAATTGTGTGTATTAACGAAGAATGTGTTTTATCAATTTAAATATTTACACAAAACATTGACAATTAATAACCAATACTGAACTTTTTAAAGATGATAAAAGATTTACAAATTGGTCTTTGATGTAGGCAGGTTTAGATCCAGGGTTGCCCAAAGAGGGTGGGGCTCAAGGCAAGGAGATGGGGGATGGAAAACGAAACCCCAAAATATTGAAATGTATGGTCAATTTAGAATGTTTTCACATGATTAATTAATTGGAATACTACCCCACGACACCATGGATCGTACCCTGGGAGTAAGGGTAGAGGACTGGGGATCAGACGTTCAGGGAGCAGTCGGTTCAGACCTTTTATTCAAGGCAATTTTTTTTTAACTGGTTAATTTCTTTACAATGACATCATCAAATATTCCCCAAATATGGAATCCCCTTTCCAAACTCTTCCAAACATAAAAAACATAGCCCATGTGAACTATTCAAATTATACAAACGTCCACATTGAAATGTACAGTTTTCTAAGAATGGCCGAAAGAGGGCGCTATTTTCATGTCATTCAAATGCAAATATCTGCCAAACTGGCAAGTTTCGTGATTGTGGATTTATATATTAGCAATTTACATGTAATGATCTATTAAACTGTTTCCACGCTCATGCCTGATATGTGTCACAAAACTCAATTTCTGAACACATTTTCATTGCACACCCCGTGGTCAAGTCACACGCCGAACTTAACTCCCGTAGCCATAGTCTCTTGTCAAGTCGCACTTGGCACCACGAATGCAAATTTTGTCATGAAACCTTTCTGAAGAGAAAACCATATTTACCAACTTCAAACTTAATTCGGTTGGAGGAATTTAAAATTATATGGGATGACTGAACCGGAAGTTAATGTATTCAGCACATTATATGTTATTTTCATTATATATAATAAAAACACATATCTCCTGAAGTAACTCTTGTTATTTTTAGGTGTTCGAGCGACAGCCATAGACAATAGACTAAATTAATGTATTTTTAAACAACTTTAGGTGATGACGCCATAACATGATGAATCCCTTGAACACCTCGAGTTTGTTTTAACAAACTCTATACCTCTAGTTGTCATTGTTTTTCTCTCGGAGGACAAACATTTTAGTTGGTGGAATTGTTGTACTAATCTTACAAATATGATTATGATAGCACCTCAAACGGGCATATTTCAAGGATGTTTGTTACCATCATCGGCTTAACACCAAGTAGGTTTTATGTATGATCATTTATGTTTATGGTAGAAATTACCAGTAGTGTGAAGGCTTAAATATAATTATAGAATTCAAGCATTGTTTTTCACTTTGTACACATCTGCGTATAGTGATATTATTATTTAAAAAAGCATTGTCATTGTTGTAATATCTATGAAAATATTATGCAACGACATGAACGCTTACCAGCAATGTGGTAAATTCCCCTAACGACTTTTTCATGCAGAGCGCCCTCAACAGAGGTCATTCATGTTGCGGATAACTCTCAGAAACTGGCAACACCGTGTTAGACCAACGTAAAAAGAAAACATAAAAGGTCGAAAATAAATAAGAGTCTTTACTGTTCGTCGATTGTACCAAGCAATGTTAGGACAAAAACATCTCCGGTTTCAGACCCGCGTGTCAGCATTTTTATTTATTTATTTATTTATTTATTAGGTGTTCGAGAGCGCAGCGCGAACACCTATTGTTTTTGTACTGTTTTTAGGTGTTCGAAAGCGCAGCGCGAACACCTATTGTTTTTGTACTGTTTTTTTTTTTTTTACTTCTTAATCTCAGTGGCGACTGTCCGGCAACAAAGGCATCCTTGCAAAGCATTTACAGCCTTCAAACTTAACACATGAACAGAACATAACAAGCTGACGAAACCGTTTTCTGGGACGTCATGATTACGTCATCAGGTGTCGAATTACGATAAAAGGTTTATTATTTAAAACGTTTGAATTACGTTGCATGAATAAATTAAACGTTGCATGAATAAATTAAAGATCGTTTTGCGCCGCAAGGCGCAATACGAGGCGCTAGTTTATTACGTTAATAGCGTCGATCTCGATTGTAAGATAGATTCCATTAACCAAATATCGTGTACTACACGATATTTGGTTACAATGGAGCTGCATGTACAATCGAGATCGACGCTGTTTCGCATATATGTGTTGCCCGTGGATCGCCAATACGGTCATAAAGAGTAAGTATCTTTTGATAGGTTACTTTTTGATAGGTTACTTTAAGTTACTTTTTGATAGGATTTCCTGTATTTATATTCGTGTTTTTATACAAGAAAAATATTTTTAAGCTGTCCATTCGTCGTTGCATTGTGCCTGTTTAACTAACAATAACATGGCTAACGTTAGTTAGGCCTACATGAACATACTTTGGACAGTAAACAACTAACAAAAATATGAACAGATGTCACCAAAATGTATTTAGAATATAAATAAGGATAGGAAAATTCAGTTAAGGTTATGGTAATTTTTAGTAGAAATTTTATGCCATATATTTTGTAATTTTTGTTTTCTCCAAAATCTTCAGTTTGTGCACAAATTAAATAGGTAGCCTAGTGATTGTTTAGTGCACTTTTCCTTAATTTTGTACCCTTCTCAGATACAAAACTTACATAGACAATTATTTCTCAGGAAAAATGCACAATATTCATGACACAATACATGTACTTGTAGGTATTGCTCCCTGAGGCCTCTCTCACTAGACATCTCTCACTATCACATGGAATTATAAGTATAGTGAGTATATGTGACTCGGCAATTTCCTTAAATACCTTTCTCTTTTGATGTGAGTTTCATGCGAGAACATTTCTTTAATTTATTACACATTGTCAAGAATAATTGTGCAATTTTGAAAACAAATCAATGCCATTTTAAATTTTAATGGTCCAGCTACTCCAAAATTATACACTATTTTCCCCATTCACATAAATTAGAACTTATCTGAATTTTCAAATACTTTATTCTTGGTCCATGTACTCATAACACCTTCCTATTATTTTTTACAGCATGTTCACTGTGACATATTATTTTCCTCATTCACATAAATTAGAACTCTGAAATTTCTCTACAATGATAGACCAAAGAATGTAAAAAAAAAAAGAATTAAAAAAAACACAAATGTGTTGGTTCATCACCAGTGGCAGGACATGCCATCACCAAGAACTTGGGGAAGGGGGCAGACATTTTTCATGCGAGAACATTTCTTTAATTTATTACACATTGTCAAGAATAATTGTGTGCAATTTTGAAAACAAACCAATGCCATTTTCAATTTTAATGGTCCAGCTACTCCAAAATTATACACTATTTTCCCCATCCACATAAATTAGAACTTATCTGAATTTTCAAATACTTTATTCTTGGTCCATGTACTTATAACACCTTCCTATTATTTTTTTTACAGCATGTTCACTGTGACATATTATTTTCCTCATTCACATAAATTAGAACTTCTCTGAAATTTCTCTGCAATGATAAATCAAAGAATGTAAAAAAAAAGAATAAAAAACCCCAAATGTGTTGGTTCATCACCAGTGGCAGGACATGCCATCACCAAGAACTTGGGGGAGGGGGCAGACATTTTATTCCAAAATTACCAATTCCAATTTATTATAAATGCAGATTGATTCTGTTTTCTTGTCAACAAAGGATGGGTTCATTTACACTGAAGTAAATTTACTTGTTACATGTGTCAGACCATGTACACTCATTTCTAGATTGGTTACAAGTAGGTTAAACAGGTCAACAAAGTGGGGGAAGGAAATATGTAACCACAAAAGTCAAATCATAAAACCCAACAGACAGTTAAAATAAATATGTATTTCATTGTTTTATTAGCAATTACAAGCACCCATACAACTCTTTGGTTATTTCAATGTCTAACAATTTATGTACAAAATGGCATCTGATCTTTAGGTTGTAATTCTGTAGTATGGATGCAGCTACAGACATTTTGCCAATCATGTGTACAACCTTGAAAATGTAAAAATCAATGTAGAATTTGTTTTCAAATTTTATAAAAATTTGTTTTTGTTATTTGCAGTATAGGTGGAAACAAAGACAGGTTAACATGTCACAATAAGGAGATGCTTGATTACAGTGTGACTATCATTGTCAATTTATCATTATATTTTTGTTATAAACTTAACCTGAAAGTGAAGTATATTATAAATAAAGACTAAATTTATTTTTGTACAAGAATTAATACCAAGAGATAAATACCAATGTTGGCTTCATTTAAATCTAAAATTGAAAGTTTTTTCCATAAACAAAGTGAAAAGGGCAACCAATTATCAGATTTGATCTGGTGGATATATATTCCGTTTTCTTGTCAACAAAGGATCATGGTTGGGTTCATTTACACTGAAGTCATTTTACTTGTTACATGTGTAAGACCATGTACACTCATTTCTAGATTGGTTACAAGTAGGTTAAACAGGTCAACAAAGTGGTTTCAATTGATTGTGTGGGAGGGAAGTGTAAACCACAAAATTCAAGTCATTAAATCAAACACAGAGTTAAAATAAATATGTATTTCATTGCTGTAGTAGCAATTTACAAGCACTCATACAACTATTTGATTATTTCAATGTTCAACAATTTATGTACAAAATGGCATCTGATCTTTAGGTTGTAATTCTGTAGTATTGATGCAGCTACAGACATTTTGCCAATCATGTGTACAACCTTGAAAATGTAAAACTCAATGTAGAATTTGTTTTTAAATTTTATACATTATTTTTAAATTATTTGCAGTACAGGTGTAACCAAAGACAGTTTATAAGCATGTCACAATAAGGAGATGCTTGATTACAGTGTCACTATCATGTCAATTGATCATTATATTTTTGTTATAAACTTTACCTGAAAGTAAATAAAGTATAAATTTATTTTTATACAAGACTTAATACCAAGAGATAAATACCAATGTTGGCTTTATTTAAATCTAAAATTGAAAAGTTTTTCCATAAACAAAGTGAAAAGGGCAACCAATTATCAGATTTGATCCAGTGGATATAATTACATTTAATTTTGTTTAAATTGGGAATTATTTACTTTTTGACAAAAACTCTTCTGCGGGGGGCAGTGGAAGATAGAAAGCACGGATGCAAGCTTTCTTCCAACTTTATCATGTAGTAGTGATAAGCTTGTTTTCTAATGAAAGCCTAATTAGCTGAAGGAAAGTAAAGGGGAAATATTTATATGGTCTTTCCTGCTTCAGTGTCTTCAGTAACCCCTGACTGCCCCAAACAATTTAACCCACACTTCCTGCTCTTTGAATTTGCAGCCAAGTTTAATCCAGTTACTATACATGTAGTCCCCTTCTATCCTAAATCAACTTTGTGACTTTATGCCTATAATAACGTTGAATAGGTTGATCTGGCTACCTACAACCCTGGCAAACTATTTTCATATGAGTGATGTTTAATGTTGATTTATCATCTAGCATGGTTTTGGAAAAGCATGTGTTGGGCTAGTGTCAATATTTAAAATAAAAAACATTGTGTTCCAAGTCACACTTGTTAATTTCTAATTTACTGCTTAAATCTCACAACATTTCCAAGTTCAACAGCCAATATCTCAAGAACTAAATGACCTATTAGAAAACAAAAAACACAATTGAATTCCTTACATTAATAGCTTGTAATTCTTGTGATTCTTGAGTTACCATAAATGCTTGCCAATGGTCTAATTAGTGGCACACAAAGTAACGATTTTTATTAATTTTAAAAGGTCATTTCTCATAGCTTCAATTTAATGTATAAGTTGACTTATATGTTATTTTTTCATAATCATGAGGAGGTCATATATAACTTTCAAAACCACCTATCGTGACCTTTACTTCCTGTCCAAACAGGAAGTTCAAATTCAACACATTCTAACGCAAAATTGATATGTCTTTTGAATATGAAATTGATATTGTTATTATAAAAGATGCCAAACCCTTGGAAAATATGATATTGACATCAATGATAATTTGATTGAACCGGAAGTAGACTCGAACACCGTGTGTTTGTTCTAACAAACACTTAAGCTCTAGTTTTTTGTTTTTTTTACTTAATCTCAGTGGCGACTGTCCGGCAAACAAAGGCATCCTTGCAAAGCATTTACAGCCTTCAAACTTAACACATGAACAGAACATAACAAGCTGACGAAACCGTTTTCGTGACGTCATGATTACGTCATCAGGTGTCGAATTACGGCTAAAAAGTAAAATATTTAAAACGTTTCATATACGTTGCATGAATAAATTAAACGTTGCATGAATAAATTAAAGATCGTTTTGCGCCGCAAAGGCGCAAACTTGAGGCGCTGGTTACACACGCTAACAGCGTCGATCTCGATTGTACATGTAGATCCATTGTAACCAAATATCGTGTACTACACGATATTTGGTTACAATGGAGCTGCATGTACAATCGAGATCGACGCTGTTTCCGTATAATTATGTGTTGCCCGTGGATCGCCAATACGGTCATAAAGAGTAAGTATCTTTTTGATAGGTTACTTTAAGTTACTTTTTGATAGGATTTCCTGTATTTATCTTCGTGTTTTTATACAAGAAAAAACATTTTTTAAGCTGTCCATTCGTCGTTGCATTGTGCCTGTTTAACTAACAATAACAACATGGCTAACGTTAGTTAGGCCTACATGAACATACTTTGGACAGTAAACAACTAACAAAATATGAACAGATGTCACCAAAATGTATTTAGAATATAAATAAGGATAGGAAAATTCAGTTAAGGTTATGGTAATTTTTAGTAGAAATTTTATGCCATATATTTTGTAATTTTTGTTTTCTCCAAAATCTTCAGTTTGTGCACAAATTTAAATAGGTAGCCTAGTGATTGTTTAGTGCACTTTTCCTTAATTTTGTACCCTTCTCAGATACAAAACTTACATAGACAATTATTTCTCAGGAAAATTCACAATATTAATGACAAAATACATGAACTTGTAGGTATTGTCTCCTGAGGCCTCTCTCACTAGACATCTCTCACTATCACATGGAATTATAAGTATAGTGAGTATATGTGACTCGGCAATTTCCTTAAATACCTTTCTCTTTTGATGTGAGTTTCATGCGAGAACATTTATTTAATTTATTACACATTGTCAAGAATAATTGTGCAATTTTGAAAACAAATCAATGCCATTTTAAATTTTAATGGTCCAGCTACTCAAAAATTATACACTATTTTCCCATTCACATAAATTAGAACTTATCTGAATTTTCAAATACTTTATTCTTGGTCCATGTACTCATAACACCTTCCTATTATTTTTTACAGCATGTTCACTGTGACATATTATTTTCGTCATTCACATAAATTAGAACTTCTGAAATTTCTACAATGATAGACCAAAGAATGTAAAAAAAAAAGAATTAAAAACACAAATGTGTTGGTTCATCACCAGTGGCAGGACATGCCATCACCAAGAACTTGGGGAAGGGGCAGACATTTTCATGCGAGAACATTTCTTTAATTTATTACACATTGTCAAGAATAATTGTGTGCAATTTTGAAAACAAACCAATGCCATTTTCAATTTTAATGGTCCAGCTACTCCAAAATGATACACTATTTTCCCCATCCACATAAATTAGAACTTATCTGAATTTTCAAATACTTTATTCTTGGTCCATGTACTTATAACACCTTCCTATTATTTTGTTTACAGCATGTTCACTGTGACATATTATTTTCGTCATTCACATAAATTAGAACTTCTCTGAAATTTCTCTGCAATGATAAACCAAAGAATGTAAAAAAAAGAATAAAAACCCAAATGTGTTGGTTCATCACCAGTGGCAGGACATGCCATCACCAAGAACTTGGGGAGGGGGGCAGACATTTTATTCCAAAATTACCAATTCCAATGACATACAGAGAGTACATTTATTATAAAATGCAGATTGATTCTGTTTTCTTGTCAACAAAGGATGGGTTCATTTACACTGAAGTAAATTTACTTGTTACATGTGTCAGACCATGTACACTCATTTCTAGATTGGTTACAAGTAGGTTAAACAGGTCAACAAAGTGGGGGGAAGGAAATGTGTAACCACAAAAGTCAAATCATAAAACCCAACAGACAGTTAAAATAAATATGTATTTCATTGTTTTATTAGCAATTACAAGCACCCATACAACTCTTTGGTTATTTCAATGTCTAACAATTTATGTACAAAATGGCATCTGATCTTTAGGTTGTAATTCTGTAGTATGGATGCAGCTACAGACATTTTGCCAATCATGTGTACAACCTTGAAAATGTAAAAATCAATGTAGAATTTGTTTTCAAATTTTTATTAAATTTTTTGTGTTATTTGCAGTATAGGTGGAAACAAAGACAGGTTAAAAATAAGGAGATTGTTCACAATAGGTTCACAATAAGGAGATGCTTGATTACAGTGTGACTATCATTGTCAATTTATCATTATATTTTTGTTATAAACTTAACCTGAAAGTGAAGTATATTATAAATAAAGACTAAATTTATTTTTGTACAAGAATTAATACCAAGAGATAAATACCAATGTTGGCTTCATTTAAATCTAAAATTGAAAGTTTTTCCATAAACAAAGTGAAAAGGGCAACCAATTATCAGATTTGATCTGGTGGATATATATTCCGTTTTCTTTGTCAACAAAGGATCATGGTTGGGTTCATTTACACTGAAGTCATTTTACTTGTTACATGTAAGACCATGTACACTCATTTCTCAGATTGGTTACAAGTAGGTTAAACAGGTCAACAAAGTGGTTGCAATTGATTGTGGGAGGAAGTGTGTAAACCACAAAAAGTCAAGTCATGAAATCCAACAGAGAGTTAAAATAAATATGTATTTCATTGCTGTATTAGCAATTTACAAGCACTCATACAACTATTTGATTATTTCAATGTCTCAACAATTTATGTACAAAATGGCATCTGATCTTTAGGTTGTAATTCTGTAGTATTGATGCAGCTACAGACATTTTGCCAATCATGTGTAGAACCTTGAAAATGTAAAAATCAATGTAGAATTTGTTTTAAATTTTATACATTATTTTTAAATTATTTGCAGTACAGGTGTAAACAAAGACAGTTTATAAGCATGTCGCAATAAGGAGATGCTTGATTACAGTGTCACTATCGTGTCAATTGATCATTATATTTTTTGTTATAAACTTTACCTGAAAGTAAATAAAGTATAAATTTATTTTATACAAGACTTAATACCAAGAGATAAATACTAATGTTGGCTTTATTTAAATCTAAAATTGAAAAGTTTTTCCATAAACAAAGTGAAAAGGGCAACCAATTATCAGATTTGGATCCAGTGGATATAATTACATTTAATTTTTTGTTTAAATTGGGAATTATTTACTTTTTGACAAAAACTCTTCTGCGGGGGGCAATGGAAGATAGAAAGCACGGATGCAAGCTTTCTTCCAACTTTATCATGTAGTAGTGATAAGCTTGTTTTCTAATGAAAGCCTAATTAGCTGGAAGGAAAGTAAAGGGGAAATATTTATATGGTCTTCCCTGCTTCAGTGTCTTCAGTAACCCCTGACTGCCCCAAACAATTTAACCCACACTTCCTGCTCTTGAATTTGCAGCCAAGTTTAATCCAGTTACTATACATGTAGTCCCCTTCATCCTAAATCAACTTTTGTGACTTTATGCCTATAATAACGTTGAATAGGTTGATCTGGCTACCTACAACCCTGGCAAACTATTTTCAAATGAGAGATTTTTAATGTTGAATTATCAACTAGCAAGGATATGGAAAAGCATGAGTTGGGCTAGTGTCAATATTTAAAATAAAAACATTGTGTTCCAAGTCACACTTGTTAATTTCTAATTTACTGCTTAAATTTCACAACATTTCCAAGTTCAACAGCCAATATCTCAAGAACTAAATGACCTATTAGAAAACAAAAAACACAATTGAATTCCTTACATTAATAGCTTGTAATTCTTGTGATTCTTGAGTTACCATAAATGCTTGCCAATGGTCTAATTAGTGGCACACAAAGTAACGATTTTTATTAATTATAAAAGGTCATTTCTCATAGCTTCAATTTAATGTATAAGTTGACTTATATGTTATTTTTTCATAATCATGAGGAGGTCATATATAACTTTCAAACCACCTATCAGACCTTTACTTCCTGTCCAAACAGGAAGTTCAAATTCAACACATTCTAACGCAAAATTGATATGTCTTTTGAATATGAAATTGATATTGTTATTATAAAAGATGCCAAACCCTTGGAAAATATGATATTGACATCATCAATGATAATTTGATTGAACCGGAAGTAGACTCGAACACCGTGTGTTTGTTCTAACAAACACTTAAGCTCTAGTTTATTTTGTTTTTTGTTGGGTTTTTTTTTTACTATGAAACGATGTCCAATTGTAGCCAAAATTGCTAGATCGATTGGAATTCTGCCGTGCTGTGCTTTAAAACGACTTTTTTCACCTAGGGGTATGAACGTTTGCCCGATTTGTGAGGCCTCTCTTAACCACCATACTTTGTAATTGTATATGGGAAATTTTGTCCCCGCAAATGTATCAATATCATGTATTTCCTTTTGGCAAAAAAAGATGGCTGAAAAAGCGCGTCACCGCATCGATTTTGAAGCTGACCGATGACCAGAAACCGGAGACTTTTTGCCCTTAGTGTCCATTCAGTTGCAATTAATAGAGCCAGAGGCAGATGCAGCAGACCTAAGCTTTATTTGCCACCTGGCTGATGAGTAAACAAAATCCAGTGTGCACTATATAACCCCAGACCCCCCCCACACACACACCCATATAAACATTCTTGCAAAATGTGAACCTTCTATTGTTCTCCTTTATTATTATAGGAATGAACACGAAAACTTCTATAGATTTAGATATCTTTAAACATGCAGTCCACAATATTCGGAGAGCTCCAAAAGTAAATAAACTCTTTTGATGAAGTATACATGTACTTAGTACCAGGAAAGGGCGATCAGATTGATAAGGTTCAGTTGGTACATAATACTACGAGAAGGGTTGACGTGCCGTGATCGATTTCTTGTCCCTCTGTCAATTAGTCATACTACAACCCTCATGCTATAACCAGTGGATCTTACATACATGCATCGGTGTACAGCTTTGTTTTGGGAGACTAGGGGTTA